>CM053571.1:129405164-129450164 GCA_028646485.1 Cryptoprocta ferox
TAAAGGCTGGTCGTGGAGACCAGGGCGAGGGGAGGTAAGGGCCTCTACGAGTTGGGGGCAAGAATGTGAGGGAGAGGGCTGGGAGGTGGGAGTGGGTAGGAGAGTGGCTGGGTTGAGTGCAGGGGAAGGCAGTAGAGTGATACGTGGGTTTTCGATAAAGAGAAGATGGAACAGTTGGACTCGAGAAGGTCCAAGGTGGCCTAGGAGTTCAGTGAGGCGATGGGAGGAAAAGACCGTTAGGGGTTGTCCCAGAGTGAGCTTGAGGGCCTCTTGTGTGAGTTCGGCGGCCGCTGCCAAAGCTCGGAGGCAAGGCTGCCACCCTCTAACAGTAGGATCTAATTGTTTTGAAAGCTAGGTGACGGCACGGTAGACGGGGCCTAGTGATTGAGCCCAGAGACCTGTAGTTATTCCCGTGGCTCATCCGTGAATAGGTGGAAAGGACGAGAGGGGTTGGGGGGAGTAAGAGTAGGGGCGGTGGTCAGGGTATCTCGGAGTTTGGAATAATGCTGTCTAACTAAGGTTGGGGTTGTAGGTGGCCCTGTGGGGGGTCTCTTTGGCAGCCTGGTGTAAGGTTTTGGCCACGATGGCAAAATTGGGAATCCAGTGTTGAAAGAACCCTACCAGTCCCAGAAAGGAAAGGATCTGATCTGTGGTTTGGGGCAGTTGGAGATCCCGCAGAAGTTGGATGCGATAGGTGGTGAGTCCCTTGGAGGTGGGGGTTAGGGAAATTCCTAGGTATGTGACAGTGGCAGTACATAGTTGTGCCTTAGATGGAGAAACGCAGTAGCCCCGTGCGCCCAAAAAGTTCAGGAGAGAGGCGGTCCCTTTTTGAGAGAGATGAAGAGAAGGGCTACAAAGTAAGAGGTCATCCACATACCGGAGGAGGGTATTTGGCTCTAGATCGCAGGACGTGAGGTCACTGGCGAGGGCCTGTCCCAACGTGTGGGGGCTACCTCTGAAACCCTGTGGAAGGACCGTCCAAGTAAGCTGACCGGAGGTGCGGGTGTCAGGGTCCCCCCAAGTGAAGGCAAACAGAAAGCAAGAGTCTGGGTGTAGAGGCACCGTGAAGAAGGCATCTTTGAGATCAAGGACGGTAAAGTGCATGGTGGAAGGGGGATGTGAGGGAGGAGGGTGTAAGGATTGGGGACGACTGGGTGTAGGGGCACTACTGCCTCATTTATGAGGCGGGGGTCCTGGACCAGGGGCATCTGGGTGGCTCAGTTGGTTAAGCATCTGACTCTTGATTTTGGCTCAGGTCATGATCTCACAGTGCATGGGATCAGGGCCCCGGGTCGGGCTCTGTGCTGACAGCTCGGAGCCTGGAGCTGCTTCAGATTCTGTGTCTCCCTCCCTCTCTCTCTCTCTCTCTCTCTCTCTCTCTCTCTCTCTCTCGCTCTCTGCCCCTCCCCCCCATACACACTCTCTCTCAAGAATAAATAAATGTTAAAAACATTAAAAACAAATAAATAAACCCAAGGAGCCTTATAGTGGCAGTCAGCAGTATTGTGGTCTCTCAGTATTTCCCACTTGAAGAAACAGATGACTGAGAGATGCGCCAGGAAAAGTAAAAGATGAACCTGGAATACCTTGTCAAAGCCACACGGCAAGGAGGCTATTTGGCACCTGAACACCTGATCGTGTTAAAAGCACCCAGGATCCAAACCGAGAGGGCCCGCACAGTCTAAAGATGGGACAGTTTGAGGATCGGTAAGATTAGCGGCGACGAGAGAGTACAACACTTCAAGTCTGTTCACGTCTTGAGTTTCTAATGATCCAAATAAGACACCCATTGGTCCCCCTTGGAGGATATTAGGTAACCAAGTAACTATTTTGAAAAGCACCTGCTATAGACAGAATGTTTGTATCCCCCCAAAATTCATATGTTGAAACCTAGTGCCCACTGTGATGGCGTTTGGAAGTGGGGCCTCGGGCAGTAATCATCACGAGGCTGGAGTGATTATGTCAGGAAAGGGACGGGTTCCCTTCTAAGAGACTCCAGGGGCTCCCTTCCTGTTTCTGCTACATGAGAACAGAACAAGATGGCCATCTGCCACCCAGGAATGGGCCTTCACAGACATCGAATCTGCCAGCGCCTTGATCTTAGAATTCCCGGCCTCCGGCGCTGAGAGAAATAAATTTCTGTTGTTCATCAACCGCCCAATCTACTGCAACCCAGTGACGTAGGTATTGGGATTCCCATTTCACAGGCGAGGAGGTAGAGTGGCCACGTTGGGATTCAAACCCAGATCTTTCCAAAATCGGTATTTGGGGCACTGCTTTCTAGGTAACTTGGACCCTCTGCCGTCATCAAGCTGTGTGCCATGGATCTAAAGTCCTAGATCGATCCTACAGTGAACATCCTGGCAGTAAAGCCCAGGAGAAACGGCAGAGCCAGTCCCGGAGGGGCGAGAAGCCCGTTCTCCCCAGTGCCCGATGGGCCCCGCCCCAGGGTGCAGCCGAGCTGGGCCCCGTCACGGGGATGGCTCTCGGGCACAGGGTTTCTAGGCCACTTGAAAGACAAAACCCCACACAGGAAGCTGTAAGAGGAGTCTGGGCCATCAAACCAGGCGGCTCATGAAAACGTGCGGAGGGGCCCTGAGAGAACCCAGCTGCTGTCCCGCGGCGGGTGTGGACCCAGCAGCCGCCCAAGCGGGAGCAGCGTGGTCCCTGTCCCCGTGGTCAGCAGCAGGACACCTCGTTCCACGGGGCACTTCCCAGGCAGCAGAGTGTGCCTGGCGACCGCTTTACTCGAAAAGTCCACAGAGCCCTTTATGGCTCTGCCAAATGCTGGAAGAGAAGGAAAGAAGCCAAGAGTGTCAACGTCCCTTCTTTACGCTCCAGACATGATGGCCTTGTTGGGATCCCTAAGGTCGCTGTGCTCTTTGTCGCGCTTTCTTTCTCAGGAAGCCCCCACCTTCCCTGCTGGCAGCCTGACTCCTAGGTCTCGGCTTCCTGTCACCTCCCTGGGAAAAGCCTGCGAGCGCCTGGACCCAGTCAGGTCCTCCCCTCACACAGCCTGGACTCTGTCACATTACTTACTGCACCTGCACTTCATAAATTATGTCACTACTTATTTAACGTTCTTCCTCTCTTGCTGATGGGCTGCAGGCGTCTGGCTGTGATTTCCCAGCTGCTCCTTAGCCACAGTCCCTCTACCGTGGAGGAACCGGATACAGGTTTAAATGGCAAGTCTCACGGGAGGCCGAGGAAGCCAGGGTCTGACGTCGCCCTGCCTTGGAGCAGCAGGCCCTGGAGACATCGCCAGAGGCAAGACTGGTCCTGTGGGTGGAGGTGATGGGCTCAGGGGGGCCTCCCCACGTCTGTCACGGCACAGCTATTTTCCTGGGACCCCCATAGTACCTGGTTCACAGTAGGTGCTCACTAAATACTCCACTGGATGACTGACTGGTAGCCTGAGTCAAGGGCTGCACAAAGTATTTCCCATGTACAGAGTTCAGATGACCTTATGTCGACCCTGTGCCTGGCTGGTCCTGCTCTGTGCCCTATCTTTCCAAGAATGTCCTAGTTTTTTTGTTTTATTTTTCATGTTTATTTCTTTTTGAGAGAGACAGAGACAGTGCGAGCGGGGGAGGGGCAGAGAGAGAGGGAGACACAGAATCAGAAGCAGCTCCAGGCTCTGAGCTGTCAGCACCGAGCCCGACACGGGGCTCAAATTCAAGAACCATGAGATCCTGACCTGACCCGAGGTCAGACGCTTAACTGACTGAGCCACCCAAGCACCCCACGAATGTTCTAGTTTGGAGGATCATGTATTTGGATGCTCTAGCAGAAGAATGAATCCAAATTCTTCTTCCCATTAAATAAACACATCTTAGTAAATCAAAATCATTTCAAGATATACATATATATTAAGTTTATTATTTACTTTGAGAGAGAGTGTGTGAGTGCTAGAGCCCAAGCTGGGGAGGGACAGAGAGAGGGGGAGAGAATCCCAAGCAGGCTCTGCACTGTCAATGGGGATCCTGATGTGGGGCTCGAACTCCCAAACCATGAAATCATTACCTGAGCTGAAACCAAGAGCTGGACACTTAACCGACTGAGCCCCACCCAGGCACCCCAAGGCATTTATATTTTTGAACCAACTTTTGCATGGTTTAGCCAAAGCTCTTTGAGACATATGCTCCGAGCTAGAAATGAAGACAGAAGTTGTTTTTTTCTTATCTGCAGAAAGTGATCAGCTATTAGCCGCCCCCCCATGTGTTTTATAAGGTTAATACTGACCTCAAATTCTTATTTTTGAAGAGGAAGGGACAGTTGGTCATAAGTCTATTTTTTCCCAACAGCTAACACTCGAGTCCTGGGAGGAAACATTTGGCCATCATGCATGCAGGGGTGAAAATCCCTCACTCCGAACTCTAAATTCCTTTTTCACATTGATTCTAGATCCCAGAATTTACATACAAATCACTTTTTTCCCTTATATGAGAGTAATAAACATTCAGTTTGGAAAATTTAGAAAATAACAGATATGCCAAAAGAAGAAAATCTAAATCATCACAACCCAATGCTCAGAGATAGCCACGATGAATATCTTAGGATCTTTTTTCTCCCAGGAAAATTTATACTTTTTTTTTTTTTTAATGAAAGCACATTGGGGACCGTTGAAAAATAATTAATACAGAATGTATAGAGGATCTAACAAACATACCTGCACTGTTCACCAGAAGCATTGATGAATGGGAAGATCTGGTAATAATATGTTTAGCTGTGTGTGTGTGTGTGTGTGTGTGTGTGTGTGTGTGTCTAGCATATGTGTTTACAGTATTTAAATAAAAGGTAATATCTGTACAGATTGATCTGAAATCTATTACTTCCACACTACACTTTTTAGAGCGCCGTGTTGATATATGCAGCACCAACTGATTTGCTTCAAGAGCTGGGTGGCGTTCTGTTGTACGAATAGATGACATTTCATTTATTCCACTGTTGCTAAAATTTAGGTTGTATCCAGCCTTTTACTACCACAGCCATTGCCGCAAGGAACCCCCCTGTACAAGTCACCGTGTGCTCTCCTTCAAGGGTTTCTTAAGATGTGTATTCAGAGCTAGAACTGCTGTCAGTCCTTCAAGATGACTTCCAAAGTGGTTTTGCCAACACACAGCTGCTCCGGCAGTATACAAAGGTCCCTACTCCCCCAGCTCCTCATCTGCACTCGGTATTGTCAGACCGCTTACGTGGTCCCAATCGAATGGGCTAGAAACTGTGTCTCACTCTTTTTCATCACCCTTCTTGCCACGATTGGCTGTGAATCTAAGCCCCACGCTGTTCTGTGCACTTAATGTGTCTCGAACACCTTCTCACATAAATAAATACTCTCCCATATAATTTTAAAGCATAGTGTTTTGAATGGCCATTGTTTAGGCAGCAATGTCCCGCCACGGACATTTACACTTCCGATCCCGAGGGCTTGCCATTAAAAATGGCACCTGGGAGCTTTTATAGCAGGGTAGTGACGCGGGCAGGCTTTAGATTCAGACACAACCTGGCATTGCCTCTGGGCCCCCCACTTGCCAGCCACACAGCCATGGGCGGGTCCCTGGATCTCACGGTGCAGCAGGGCCACTGAAGGTCAGCCCGAGGCCAGCTACTGTCTGAATCCCGATTCTGCCATGTATCCACTATGTGGTCCTAGGAGAATTCTCTAACTCCTCTGTGCCTCAGTTTCCCTGTGAGTAAAACTGGACATGATAATAATAGCGCCCAGTCCAGAGGTTGTTGGAAGGAGGATGGTTTTCGCCCCGTCTGGCATTTGAGAATACCCAGCATTCATCATGTGCCTACTATCCAGTCTAACTGGAAGAAAACAGAGTTGGCACCAAAATTCTTGCCGGGACTGGTGAAAGTCACATCTGATTTGCCCAGACGGAGACAGCGAAGCTCAGGGAGTTCGCGATCGGCCCGCGGGTGCTCAGGGCGTTGCTGTCAGACCAGTGTGTGGAAACACAACGACAAGGCGGCCACCGGTGTGCTTTCCCCCAGCGGTGGCGTGAGAGGAGAGCGGGAATGCCGCGAATCTGTGACGTGTCGTTCCTTCCGCATGGTCCTTCGTGGAGTCCCGCGACCGCTCTCCCGAGGGGTGGTCTCACAGCATCCGCTGGCCCCCCAGTCACTCTGGGGGTGCGGATGTGCCCCCGGGGCCGGAAGGGTGATATTAACCCAACGTTTCCAGCACCTCATGCCGTGCATTGGAGGTAGGACGCCCTGTGCTCTGCTCACCGCTAGAAACAAGGGAGGCCGGGTGTTGACCGTGGCCACGACAATAAGTCAAAAGCTCTAACTGTCTGTCAAGAGCCCTCGGGGGGGTGGAGGGTGGGCACGGCTGGGATCTGCAAGTTACCCAGGCGGCGTGCAACCCTGCGTGACCTGGAACATCTTGTCCCTGTTCCTGTGATTGGTTATCTGGCCTGGAGCAGGCTGGGGTGCCCCTCCCATCCTAGCTGCTTACCCCGGGCCAGGCCAGACAGCGGGGGTGACAGTCAGGAGACCCGAGGGGACGCTGCCACTGCCTGGCCGCCCAGAACCGCGGCTGGAGGTTTTCGCTCGTCCACCCCTTTCCTTCCTCTGTTCCCTTCTGGAATCATTCTTGGGCTTGTGTCACTCAAATACACAACGGGGACATTTCCAAAAGGCAATAAATATAGTTTTCCTTTCCGGGTAAATCACTTGGGTATCGAGAAGATTGGCCAAACGTAGGAACAAGACCAACGAGACTTCTGGAGAGTCTTTTCAATCCCATATCCCCTTGCTCGGATACTTAGGAAAGAGTTCTAAAACTCTCTAAACCGCTAGACAGCTCAGTCACTCTCAGTGCTTTTCTCTGTGGTCACAGTAATGGCAAGTGCCAGAACTCCTATTTTAAGGAGTTAAGAAAAGTCTCTCCCCGGGGCGCCGGGTGGCTCTGTAGGTTAAGCGTCCGACTTCGGCTCAGGTCATGGTCTCGCAGTTTGAGAGTTTGAGCCCCACGTCGGGCTCTGTGCTCACAGCTCGGAGCCTGGAGCCTGCTTTGCATTCCTGTGTCTCCCTCTCTCTCTGCCCCCCGCCTTGCTCATGCTCTGTCTCTCAAAAATAAATAAACATTTACAAAAAATTAAAAAAAAAAAAAAGCAACTCCCCCCTCGAGCTGGTGAAGGGGAAGAAGGAAGCTTCCAGACGTATGTGAACAGGGCTGCGGGAAAGTACTGGGCAGTGCAGGAAATGACGACAGACACAAATCCTCTGTTCCTTCTCCCGTGCAGAGGGATTTGAATTCCCACGTCCGTGAACCTGAGCCGACCTCAGCGACACGCGTGCCCTGCAGCATGAGGCAGAGATGGTGCTACATGACTTCCGAGGCTCAGCCCGGAGAGGTCTGCCTTGGTCCTCCCTCTCTTCTGGGGGAAGCCGGCTGCCACAGAAGACATCCTCCCCCTCGAGGCTGCCATGAGGAGAGGCCTCACTGAGGATCTTTACAGTCCCAGGTGGTTGCACCTAAATGACCTTAGTCAACGTCACATGGAGGGAACTGCCCCCCAAGCCTGCCTGAACTCGTGGCCTGCAACACAGAAACAATAAACCAGTGGTTTTGGGGGGCACCCGTGTGACTCAGCCCATTAAACATCTGACCCTTAGTGTCCGCTCAGGTCATGATCTTGTGGTTTTCTGAGTTTAAGCCCCATGTCGGGCTCTGCCCTGACAGTGCAGAGCCCCCTTGGGATCCAATCCCTCTTCCTCTCTGTCTGCCCCTTCCCCACTCGTGCGGTCTCGAGCTCTCTCACAATAAATAAATAAACTTTAAATAGTGGTTTTTGAAACCATGAAAGTTGGTTTAACATTGTTGGTTTAACTTGATCGCCAAAACAAGTAATATCCACTAAAGCCGAACATATCCACATCCTATGACCTACCAGTTCCACTCCTGCATGAATATGCAACCAAATTTATCTTTATTTGCACCAAAAGACATATACAAGGAAGACCAGGGCAACGCTATGTTCACAGCAGCCCCAAACTGGAAGGAACCGTAAGAAGGCCAGATGAGAATTACCCATCTGCTAGGCTGGGCTGGATGGAACCAGAAAGGAGCAAGGAGATGGAATGGCCTAGAAGCCTGGTTTGGCTGCTTGCGACCTGAGTAGGGAAACTCCCAGTTATATACATTTTGGTTTTACTTTTTTTAGGTAAGCTCTCCACCCAGCGCGGGGCTCAAACTCATGACCGGGAGATCAAGAGTCACACGCCCTACCGACTGAGCCAGGCAGGCGCCCCAATGAGATGGTGGTGCGGTGCTGTGCTGTGGATGACACCCACTGTCACAGCTAAGCACCCACGGGAAGAAGAGGCACCCGCTGGTCCCTCCCCCAGCCCCGTCACCGTTCGTGAGCCAGCCAGCCCTTCTCGGAGCAACCCCATTTTACTTCTGGGTGTTTGTTCTAATCGTTGCAGACCTGCAATGTGCCGGGCCTTGTGCCCCGCCCCCCCCGTAGGAAAGAAGAAAACAAGGACAGAGAGCAAGGTGGGGGGGGCGGGGGGGGAAGAACAACTAGGTCCGTTTCATTTAAGAGACAGGCGTGGAAACAGATCAGGACAATACAGCAATCTGGTAAGCGCCGCATTCCAGAGTTGCCCCTGCCTTTGTGTTGGCCACTAGATTTTACCCTGACCGCTTGCCTGCGGCCCGCACCCCTGCTAGAAAGGAGGCGCTTGAGGCCAGGACTGGATGCTACTGACTCTTTGATTCCTACCATGTCCGGCACAGGGCCTTGCGCATAGTAGGTGCTTCAAAACAGATTTTTTTTTTTTTTTAAAATAAAAACTGAAGAGTGGAATTAAGCCAGAGCTAGTCGGGTTGATGAGGTCACCCACAAGGTCACCTTGAGCTGATGTGAGCCCTCCTCCACCCGCAGTCAGGTTAGAGGAGATTTGTCTGTGGCTGAGGACGCGAGATGAGAGCTTGGGAGAAACTAGCTGCTGATGCGCCCTCAGTCCGTGGGCAGACGCCAAGGTCTGTGGACAGCATCCCAAACCTGATGTCCCTTCCCCAGTGTCCCGTGACTCTGCCATCATGATGAGCTCGAGGCACAGTGGTCCCATCTAATAATACAGCATCATAAGAAAGCAGGCAGATCACGGGGGGCAAGACGGAGTTCTGGGGGCTGAGGAGGGAGTTCAGCTGAGCCCATCCACAGGTAGAAGGAAGCTCGCAGTAGGTGCTGGAATCTTACTGGACCTGGTTCTGGGCTGCAGGGGGGGGGCCCTCTGGACCCCAGAGAGCCGTGGCGCCCCAAGTCTGGGCAGAGCTGAACTGGGAAGCCCGTCCTCTCTCTGCTTCCACCAGCGGGGCAGAGAATCCTCTGTGATCCCTATCCCCCTGGCCAGCTGTAATTTAGAAATTGTACGTTGTTTAGAAAGTGTACGTGTACACTTACACACATACAGACGCATACACACTTACACACACTTACACACACATACACACATGGGTGCACACAATTAACTGCAAATAGTGCGTCAGCATCATTGATCTTTATCATTAAAGTACCCTTTTATGAACAATTATAAATGTGTAACTAATATTGGGGTCTTCTAAGTTTTAAAGGCTCAGAAACATAGCCTAGTGTAAGCACAGACACCGTGAGAATTCCAAATGGAGGAAAAACATCTCCCGTGTGGGACTTATCAGTGCCAATAGAGGGCGTCCGTTACCTTTACAAGTCTAGAGTGGTTTGGGTATTTTTGGGTTTTTTGGTTTTTTGGGGATTTTTGGAGGGCGTAGGCAAGACCTGAGATATTTAATGTTAGTTTTGCTTTGTTGTGTTTTGTTTTGCTGTAGACTAAGGCACTAAGTGTGGGGGGGAGGGGTAATTGATGGCTAGAAAATTACATGAATATTGCCAAAATGCCATATCCCTTTCGCATGGAATAGAGTTTCATCAATTTTATCTATTCGCTTCATCTCCAGGTCTGCCTAGATTGACCCAAAGCCCTTTTAGCCAATTCCTCACCCTTGGCACAAAGCCAAGAGTTTCGGTTAACAGACTGAGTCCTCTGCATTTTCCACACAAGTGTGCGCTTATGCAGGACCCACTACAGTGAGGGAATAAGTAATTCTGCAAAGGCCCACTGGAGGGAGCCAAATGACTGCTTTACAATCATTCACCGCAGGTTTGCTTTCCTCTTTGGGAAGCTGCTTGGTAACATCCATTGCTCAACCCTCCCTCCTCTCCCCTTCCCCTCCCCCAAGATTTAAAAAATCAGAAGTAATCCTAGCACTAGAAATGTATATCCTGTATTTTCTCACTTAACAGCTCACACACTGCAAGCCAATAAATAATTCCGCTGTGGTATTTAACAGTGTCAAGATTCTCTGCCCTCTTAATAGGGAGTAGAATAATTAAAGAAATCTTGCCTTAGGAAGAAAATTAAACTGTGGATACATAGTGAGGAATAAATCCAGTCAAGTGTAATGCTGGGCTAGGGGTTAAGGGAGGACGGGAGAATGATTTATGATTATGAACAACTGACCCAAGTAAGTCGATCGCTTTTCATGTATTCTCAACTAACAGTATTTTAAGCATCTGTTTTATTATTTTTATTATTGACATTATTATTGAAGTATAGTTGGAATACAATGCTGCATTCGTTTTGGGTGTACAACATAGATATTTGACAATTCTCCACATAAGTGTAGTCATCATTTGTCACCATATAACGTAATTGCAATAATATTGACTATCTAAGCATCTCTTTTAAAGGGGACTTGACCATGAATTTTTCTTGGACTGCAATAGGGTTTGCTCTGCATTAGGATCCACCTAGACAAATGCATCTTTCCTGCACCTGCTCTATTTTAGACCTATGCGACTGTCCGTTGAGAGCGACACTTTCTCCCATTGGCATCATCTGTGATTGGGCGCTCAGTACGCCAGGAACTGCCGGGAAAATGGCGTTTCCGAATTTCAGCCAATCTCTTTCAAAATATCCTCCCTCCTTTTTTTTTTAATCTAAACATTTTTTTAAGTTTTTTAATTTATTTTGAGAGAGAGAAAGAGAGAACCAGTGGAGGACGGGCAGAGAAAGAGGTGGACAGATATCAGAGAGCCTGACGCAGGGCTCAAACTCATGAATCATGAAATCATGACCTGAGCCGAAGTCTAACACTTACACTGAGCCCCCCAGTCACCCCTGCTCCCTCCTTCTGGGTATCCACCCTCACCTTTCTACCCACAGCCTGGGGCTAGCTGGTCCTTCCTCTGAGACCGCACACATTTTGTTACATATGATAGCTGCAATTCCATTAGGTTGTTATTTTAAATCTGACTTCCTTATTAAGCCGTTAGCTCCGTGAGGAAAGAATTTGGTCTTAATTTTCTCCGTAGCCCCCGAGCCCAGCAGAGTGCAAGGCACATCCTAGGAGTGAATCAGTGTTTGTAGAATATATGATATCCTTATGAACCGAGTATAAAATAATAACTAAGAGCCAGCAAGTCCTACTATGTGCCGGCCTTGCTCTAAGCATTAGAGCATTTCATTTAATCTCCAGAAATGCCTTATGAAATAGATCATAGGTAATACTAGACTCTGCGTTTTAAAATTGAGAAACTGAGGTGAACGGTGAGGATTAAGTAATTTGTCCGGGGTCATCAGTGGTATAAACCAGGGCTTGAACCCAGAAGGCCAATGCCAGAGTCCACACACTCAATCACAATGCCATGAAGAGCTGCAGCTGGGAATTCGAGAGAGGGTGACCGTGCGGATCCTTACCAGCTTACTGCCCGTACGTTAAGGGTGCTGACAGATTCACAATTATGAAAAAACCTTGATGACAATAACACGCAACTTTACCTTAAGACTTAGATTGAGCAAAAGTCTACATTGCGATAACAAGAGGGTCGCCCACCCCAAAAGAAAAACAATGGCTAAAAGTAGCCATTATTTCTGACACATGTAATAGTCTGCAGTGAGTGCTCTGGGCCAGGGGGCAGCTCTATTCCATGCGGTCATCCAGGGACCGACGCCCTTCTGGCCGAATGGCCCTCCCATTACCAAGGGCTTTGTCCTCTGTGTGGCTGGGGCTTGGCCACACTGAGCCCAGCTCACACCCAGCAGGAAGGTGGAAGAGAGCACAGGGAGGGCACACTCCCTGTCCTAGATGCCCCGTCTTTGGGGAGAACTTGGTCACACAGTCACATGTAACAGCTGGGAAAGGAAGTCTCACTGGGCAGGCATGCACCCAGCCACAAGTCCATTACCATAGAGAAAGACAAGGAGGGCTTTGGTGAGAAGTTAGCTGTCTCCAGCACGTTCGGTCCTCAGGCCTGTGCCGGTCAACATTTTATTATTCACTTTCATAAGGACAGACAGTGTTTGCTCATTAAATTAGAGGATAATAGAATAGAGAAAAGAAAAAATACGTATTGGATGGCAGATGAGGATTTTTTAAAACTTCAAAACCTTAGGCAATGGTTTCTTAGATCGGATACCAACGCCATAAGCCAATGAAAGAAAAAGTATAAAAAGTGAACATCATCGAAATGAAAAACTGTTGTGTTTCAGAGGACCCCATCAGGAAAGTGAAAAGAAAACCCACGGAACGGGGGAGAAGCCTTGCAAAGTATATGCCCGAGAAGAACCTCGTGTCTAGAATCCGAAAAGAATTATCACAGCTCGATTATAAAAAGAAAAACAACCCATGTTTAAATTTGGCAATCTGAATAGCTATTTCTCCAAAGAAGATGTACAGATGGCCAATAAGCACAAGAAAAGTGCTCAACATCATTAATGACCAGGTAAATCCAAGTCAAAAGCAAAGTCAGGCACCAGTCCGTATGCACTAGTGCGGCTGTAAGAAAAAGGTGGATAACAGCGAGTGTTGGGGAGAAATCGGAGCGCGCGCACACCGCTGGTGGGAATGTAAAATGGAACAGCCACTTTGGAAAACGGTCTGACATTGAGCTACCGTATTCTACTTCTGAGAATATACACAAGAGAAGTAAAGACATATGTCCACTTGTACACAATGTTCATAGCAGTAACTTGCACACAAATGTTCATAGCAGTCACAAGAGGGAATTGGTCATGGTCCCAACTAATATCGAGCTCCTAGACCCTAGGGGGGGAGACTCGGCTTGACAGTGACACCAGAGAAAAGGGGGTCCAGGTTTCAGCAGATTACAAGCTCATTATGAACAAAGAGCACAACAGAGTTGTCAGGACAGTTAAACATGCTGAACTGAAGATTGTCTGCCCCGGGTGGATCTCACGGCGCCTGTTAGGGGCTTTAAGGCAAGGGTCCTCTGGAAAACGGAGTCAACAGACATCATTCGGTTCTAAACTCAAGAAAAATAAACACGAGTAGCTGAAGTCGCTACAGCAGTTACTGCCAAGGCTTAAATGTCACAGGGGTCTAGCTGGTGTCGGACGTGGCCGTGACCCCCACCCCTCGTGTGCCGCCCTCCGGGTCTGAGTGAGGAGGCGCTGCGTAGATCTCAGTGTGGGGAGTCCCCACACTTTGAGGTTGTTGGCTGAAGGTCCCCACTGGCAGCGCTATTACCAGGCTTCCCGTGGACTCTAATGAAAAAGGAAGAAGGTTGGTCAGTGAGTCAGGAATCAAATGGGTTTGAAAGAGGACAATCAAAATTATAACAGGGATAATATTTTTACAAATATCTCCCAGAGCGCCTGGGTGGCTCAGTCGGCTAAGCCTCTGACTCTTGGTTTCGGCTCAGGTCATGATCTCAGGGTTTGTGGGTTCGAGCCCCTTGGTGGGCTCTGCGCTGACAGTGTTCAGCCTTCTTGGGATTCTCTTTCTCCCTCTCTCTCTGCCTCTCCTCTGCACGCTCTCTGTCTCTCTGTCTCTCTCTCAAAATAAATAAACAAATATTTAAAAAATCTCCCAATTATGCTTTCTTATCAGTAAGTCACTCTCTCACTCTTTCTTCTTAAAATGTCAGCTTGATTTTTCTTCCTTTGCATTCCACCCCTCTCTCCAAAATAATCTGATGACAGCAAATTAGAGCCATATGAAGGGCTTAATGTCATTGTTCTGACTGGGTTTCCGATGTACCTTTGAGCTCTCTGGCAGAAAGAAAACAAAATTGCTCACAAAGTCCCTACTTTCAGAAAGGAGAAAGCATGGGGCGCCTGGGTGGCTCAGTCGGTTAAGCATCCGACTTCAGCTCAGGTCATGATCTCACAGTTTGTGGGTTTGAGCCCCGCGTCGGGCTCTGTGCTGACAGCTCAGAGCCTCGGACCTGTCTTCGGATTCTGTGTCTCCCTCTCTCTCTGACCCTCCCCTGCTCACACTGTCTCTCTCTCTCTCTCAAAAATAAAAATAAAACACTAAAAAAAAAATTAAAAAAAAAAAGAAAGGAGAAAGCATATCACATTTTCAAGATAGAAAAGATCTACTGACACCCTGGCAAAAACGAATTTTCTGACATGAGTCTTGGTTTCAGGGGATAAAAATGTAGGTACCGGAAGATCATTTTTCAATAAAGCAGAAACAGCATTTTATTGTATATGTGTTGCTCCGAAGTTACTGATCTTTCTATTATTTCTACCAGAGGTCCGAATATGTCAGAAATCCACTTAAACAGCTTGATTTCTGCTACAAGTCAGCCCCCAATAAATAAACCAGCAGTTATTTACCTATCCTCTTATGGCCCAGCACTGGTGTGAATGAAAGAAGAGATATAGAAAATAGGAATGGTGTTTGCCTTCTAGAAACTTCCTTGGAAGGTGACAGTAGCACACAGGAAATCATCTGAAACGTGAAACCGGAGACACTCAGGTACTGGGCTGGGTGGCAGCCAGGCACCTTACCCTCGTTGTGTGGGAGTTCCAGAGGAGAGATCACTGAGAACCACAGCGGGTAATAAAGCGGAGTCGGAATGACAGTCCGGAAACCCAGTCTGAAAGGTTCTGACCAGCCTTCTCCGTAAAGAGGGCAGGAGGCTCACACCCAGCTAAGAAAGGCTGGTCCCATGCCAACGAGGCCAGGGAGCAGAAGCGGCCACGCCACAGGCCTCATTACGGGACAGCCATCCCCCACAACAGATGCAACCCCACCCAAACAAGAGAGTCTGGGGACAAAGGAGACCTAAATCCCTTGGCCACCCCGGGCCCCCGCCCCTCTCAGCATCGCCGCAGTCTCAAAGGGGCCAGGTGGCACGGAGGGAAAGTCTGCCCTCCGATCCTGGGAACTGGCACTTTTTAATCTGCTCAATTAGAAATGTAACGACTTCTTGCTTCCATTTGCCAGGCTGGCAGGGAGAGGGTACAGACAGCCAAGCGTGCTCGTGTCGCTTACCAGAAGCTGAGAAAACACAACCGAAAAGCGACCTCCTTCAGAATGATAGGGATTCACAAGAGAAAAAAACCAAAACCAAAACCTGGATGTGCCCAGCTCTCGTTCCTGGCCGTCCCCGCTCGGTCACGACTGCAGGGCTGTAAGAGCCGGAGAAGTGGGCCACGTATCTCGTTTTCTTGTCCCTCAACAGGTGCACTGACCCATCCTACCTATTCGGCAAAGATTGAGACAAGCATGTAAAGTACTTAAACCTGGTCTCCGATGCGTAGAGGTTTCATTGTTCGCTGCTATGACCCTGTTGGTACCTAGCATTTTTGTCCCTCCATCTGGCAATTCTCCTCCCTCCACCCCTCAGGGCAACACTGCGACAACAGGCCTCCAGAGACGCGAGGAAGAGGGTTCAACCGCACGGGCACTCAGCACCACGGGTGTCTCGGCAACAAGTTAAGCGGTGACCTGGAAAGACCCAGAAAGTTGACAGGGATATTTCAGGAAACCCCAGGATGTCATTTCCAGGGTTGCGATGCACCGTCACTTGCACTCGGGCCTCCTCCCCCTTTGCCGCCCCATGGCATGCCCATCAACCGTTTTGTCTCAGAGGGCGTGAGGAAGGCTGGATAATGGAGCGACGTCCTACTCCCTCGAAGACGTAGGTGACTTCGCTACGTTCCACAGCAAAGGGAATGAAGGGCGCAGGTGCAAGTAGGCTTGCTAATCCGCTCCTGGCAAAATAAAGGAATTCTCCCGGATGATACGGGTGGGCCCTACGTGCTCACAGCGTTCTTATAAGTGGATCAGGGTGGCAGAAGGAGGTGTGACTACAGAATTAAATGGTCAGAGAGCTGCAATGCCGCTGACTTTACAGATGGAGGAAGGAGGGCAACAAGCCAAGGGGTGTGAGCAGCTTCCGGAAGCTGGAAGGGGAGGAAAGAGATGCTCCCCTAGAGCCTCCAGAAAGGAAGACAGCCCTGCTGCAAACTTTACATTGCCCAGTGGGACCTGTGTCAGACTTTCAACCTACAGATGGTGAGACAATAAATGGGTACTGTTTTAAGGCACCAAGTCCGTGGTAATTTGCTAAAGCAACCAGAGAAGATGAATACAGGGTCTTTCCGATCATCATCTGGTGACACGCATTCTGGTTCCCAAGGGGGATTTCTTACAGAAGTGACACGAATCATCTCCATGATTTTTAAAAAATTTTTAACGTGTATTTTTTATTTTGAGAGAGAGCGAGAGAGAGCACACATGAATGGGAGAGGGGTCAGAGAGAGAGGGAGACACAGAATCCGAAGCAGGCTCCAGGCTCCGAGCTGTCAGCACAGAGCCCGACGCGGGGCTCGAACTCATGAACCGTAAGATCATGATCTGAGCCGAGGTGGAATGCTTAACTGATTGAGCCCCCCCAGGCGCCCCTTAGTTTTTTCTTTTATCCTGGAATAACAGGCTAGTTGAATGCTCAATCCCTAAGCCCCACAAACAGGAAGTACAGAGTGGCCAGGAAGGAGTTGTCGGAGCCGACGGGTGTGGGCATGTTCAGGGTTTGCCGAAAGCACCCATGTTCTGCCTCATAAACCCTTCAGTGCTTGCCAACCTCATCATCGCTACACACCCTATGAGCCCCAAGGTTTAAGAGAGTGTGCTTTTCCATTTTTATTCATCAGAGATACATATAACTTCCAACCAAAGCTTGTGATTAGTCGCAAATGGCCAGACCTCTCCCAGTGATTCATAGAATCCCAGGCAAAAGCAAAGCCAGGAAACATTAGAAATCCAACCTTCAGTAAATGTTTCATTTTTCTAAGTTCCGATTTAGTATTTAGACTACTTTGTGAAGCCCCATTACTACCACCTCCATGGCTTCCTAAAGGCCCCAGATTGAGAACTACTGAAAACATTTCATTCGGGTGATCCATTTACCCCTCAGCATCTAACTCGGTTCAGTTAGGTAACAAATGTTATTTCTGAGTACCTCTCAGCTCCCTGGGTGCTGGGGTTTTTTCATGACAGTGCTAGATTCACTTCAAGGCCAGCTTAGCTCCTGCTCTGTCAAGTGAATAGCAATGGTGACATCCATTGTGAGCCTTGGGGACTCCATAATCTAACACTCAGGCTTCCCCCAGTCTGTCCCTGAGGGGAAAAAAGGTGGGGGCTGAAAACAAATTCCCTTCACTCTCCTTTTACGGGCCATATATTCCCATTCCAAAACTTCCAGTTTACGGGGGTGTAACCATTGGAGCCACTACTGAAAACAGTTTGGCATTGCCTCCCTACTGAAGGTAGAGATGCGCACACCCTCTGACCCAGGAATTCCACTTCTAGCTTTCTACTCAAAGAAATGTCTGCACATGCGCGCTCGGAGACACGTACAAGAATGTTCACAGCAGCATTATTCATAACGGCCCAAACTGGAAACATTCTGTGGGGAAATGCTGCGTACAGACTGGGGTGTTTGTACAATACAGTGCTAGACAAAGCATGAATGGTGCTACCAGCCCCGGAAGTGGATGTATCTCCACAGCGCTGAATAAAAGAAAGCAGATACAAAGGCACGTCCTGTGATTCCATTTATATGGTGTTCACAAAGCAGATGAAACCGTAGTGTCTAAGGACTCAAGCTTAAGGAGACACAATTCTAAAGAAAAAGAAGGGAATGGTTACCGTAGACGTTTAATAGTTCTTACTCTTGGGGGCCTGGAAGGGATAGGGATTGAGAGGGAACATGAGAGGGGCTCCTGGGACCTTGGCCATGTTCTAGTCCTTCACCTTGGGGACTCTTGTCTTGTAGCAAATCCTTCAGCTGTGTAGTATTTAACATATTTCTCTGTCTGTAGGCTTTATTTCACATTTTAAAAAAGAAACGTTAAAATTCTCATTCTGAACGATTTCCCTTAAAAATGCATTCGTGCTGATATTTTCTTATGTTGTGATTTTCCATGATAAAACACACTTGGGGGCAAAAGAGAACATTTGGAAACAAGCCGAGAAGTGGGGGAAAATCACTTTTAATTCTTTCTCCCAAAGACAAACACTGTTAACCTTTAGTGTATATCTTTCCACTCTTTATTCTATGACTAATTCTTAATGTTGTTATTTCTCATTGCAGGTGACCATACTTCTTCAAATCTATATTTTAATGTTTTTCACTTGACATTATCCTGTAAGCATCTTTGAAAGAATTGCAAACGTTCGGCCTGGTTGTTTTAATCGACCACGTGTTTTGCCTAGTGATGCATCATTAAGCGAATACCAACGTGAACAGCATTTAGGCTGTTTCCTCTTTTTCTGCTTATAAATAGTGCCATGGCAGAACTTTTTGTGCACACGCTGTTACATATTTCAAATTATTTCCTTAGAAATGATCCCCAGAAATGGAGTTTCTGGAGCCAAAAATAGTACCTTTCTGAGATGTGAAGCATGTCCTTTTTCCAGGGTCAGCATTCGAGGAACTCACCAAGTCCAAACAGGCTCATCTTAAATCCATTTAGAATAGCTCCTCCCAGGGGAACCTGGGTGGCTCGGGTGGTTAGGTGTCCAACTTCAGCTCAGGTCATGATCTTGCAGTTCGTGAGCTCGAGCCCCGGGCTGGGCTCCGTTCTAAAAAACAGCTCAGAGCCTGAAGCCTGCTTCAGACTCTGTGTCTCTCTCTCCCTCTCCTCTGCTCACGCTCTGTCTCTCTCTGTCTCTCAAAAATATTTTTAAAAAATTAAAAAAAAGAATAGTTCCTCCCAGAACTGGGTCAACTGGTCTGTTGCTCTCTCCAAACTGCTGCTCCAGTCCAACGGCACCATTAAAATTGAATTCACATCCCTTTCTCTCTCTTCCCACTGAGATGCATGGCTCAGGCTTACTTAGATCACCCGGTAAGATTCCTTAAAGGAGCAGAGCTATAGGTTCTCCAGTAAGTCTCTAAATGATTAGAGCAAGAATTCTTTTTTCTTAATGTTTATTTTTTGAGAGAGAGAGAGAGAGAGAGAGAGAGAGCAAGTGGGGGTGGGGCAGAGAGAGAGGGAGGCACAGAGTTCCGAAGCAGGCTCCGGACTCTGAGCTGTCAGCACAGAGCCCGACGCGGGGCTCGAACTCATGAACCATGAGATCATGACCGGAGCCGAAGTTGGAATGCTCAACCGACTGAGCCACCCAGCCTCCCCTTAGGGCAAGAATTCTGACAAAGTTTTTAGAGTCTTCACTGTGAAATTAGAATATTGGTGTCTATTTTGGAGAAATATATGTGAGCATAAATGAGACAACGCATGAAGGATATTAAGCATAGTGTCCGCCACATAGCTGACTGTCTACAGACATGAGTGCTCTTCCTTCCTTTTTTTCTGGAGACTCATCTTTCCCCCCACCCCCACCCCCCGTGATGACAGGATCAAGGAAGAAAGAGAAAGAGAAAGGATGTTTTCAGGAAACAAATACCACAAAACCCATAACTTCCAAGTATACACTGTTGAGGTGGCAACATTTGCAAGATGTAATTAGAGAAGTCCAAACCTTGCATTCACCTGGACTGCTACCACACCTGGGAATCTTGCCATTTGACTCATTCGTAAAAGCTGGGGAACTGTCACCAGACTGAATCATTTGCTTCATCGTAGCTTTGTAGAGGGTAGTGTTTCTCCAAATGTTGTTATCAGACTGTTTTAGAATCAGCTGGTGTACTCGGGTGAGTAAAGCTAGATGCTGGAAGAAGCAGTCCCTGAATCTCAGCAGCTTACCAGCATTGAACTGCACTTACTGCTTATTTCAAGTTCATGAATAGGTTGTAAAGGGTGGTCTTCCCATCCAGGGGCACAGACTCTTTCTACCTAATGTCTCTGCTATCATGCAGGGCCTCAGAGTCCTCTGCTAGATTCTTTGTATCCAGCCGGCGGATACCAAGAGAAGAAAGGCCAATGTCAAGAGAATGCAAGGGTAGTTTCAGGGACCAACGCTAGGAGTCACCTGCATCACTTCTGCTTACATTCTATTGGTCAGGAGTCAATCGCACAGTGCCACATAGCTGCAGGAGAAGCTTCATTTAGCTCTACTCAGGAAGAAAAAGAAACAATTTTGGTGATCTCATTGCCTACCTGGGGTGACTGTAAAGATATAAATTTCAGTACACATGTTTGTAAATATATTTTTTCAGTGATACCGACACTGAATCAGAATATCTGGAGCCTAGGAATGTAAAGTTGAAACAGATCATTTTCATGGACACTAAACTGGCTCAGAGGTGTTTTTGATAGTTTACAGCACAAGGGGCCGCCCTGTCGTTGATCTTACCTTAGATATCAACCTGAGCACCCTGAGTATTTTTGCAAATCTTTTAGAGTGTTCAGGAACTGTAGTATAAGGACTACTAGGATGGCTTGCCCTCAACACTCAGATTCCAAAATTGCATTGAGAGTGGGTAAGCATGGGATTTGCCAGGTCCTTTTCTCAGCCATTTTGTTCATCCTCAGACAGAGGGGATATTGTAGGGCAATACTGAGTGACAGAAATAGGAGCGAGCCCACATAACTCAAAGCCATTTATTTTAGGGGCATTGGTGAGGTCAGTGTTCCAGACATCATTTTATGGGGACACATGGAAGAAATTTCTCACAGGTGTATCATAAATAGTTGTTTTTCTGTGAGAAAGCAGTTTACTTGCGTTTTACACACTGTGAATCATGACATTTATCATGTTTCCTCTTTGCACTAACTTTTGGAAAGTTGGGAGGCAAAGTTTTAGACCATCTCTTGCAAGTGTACAGAACTTAGTCCCAGTATATCTTATTTTCCTGCTTTTAGCTCAAATATGTGTACATCTTCATATATGCTACTTGTTTTCTATTTTCAATGTGCAGGCCGTAGAAATGGTTTTTAATTATTAAATATGATATTGTGACAGAAAAGGGAGCAAAAATATTGGTCCATGGTGTTTCAACCATGTTTTAACCCATGAGAAATGTTGCCCACAAATGACATGCATGAAGCCTTCCTCACCCATTTAACCCAGCACCAAATGACTTTCCTTAGAGACCTCAGAAGAGAATCATTAATTAAAACCAGATGTACTTTTCCATGGTCACTCTGTCCCATGTCACTCTGTCTCTGTCATCGTTTCTTTTTCTGAGGTGTAATCCTCTTTTTCTGAGCCCAGAGATAGTACAGAACCTAAAAACCTTCAGGGAGTAGAACGTTGGGTGAACAGCTCTTGGCTTTGATAAGTTTTGCTCTCTGTCCAAACTTCCCCACAATAATGTTTAAATCAAATTGTGGAAAGAAAGCTAGGGGGAAAAAGTTCATGTACTTGGAAGACATTCTAAGATCATTATTTAGTAAAAAATTTCCCACACTGAAGTTAGCTATGGAAGGGATTAAGACAAAGGTACCCAAACATCCACTCAATTAACTAAAATGTAGTGGGCCTCTCTTTATGTTCTGGTGCTAGTGGCTCTCACGCTATTCCCACTTTACACAGGAGCACACACACTAAACAAGCACACCCTCTGGGAGGGAGGGAAGTATCGGGAGGGTGAGGTCGGATTCCTTCTGGCAGCTCCCCTGGCCATTCGTTTGGGAGTTGTTGCCTCCGAAGGCGCGGCCTTCACCTTCAGCACCAAGGCCAGCGCACCTGGCCCCCGCCGGGTCCCCGTATCCTCGTTGGCGAACTCGCACGCCCAGAACCGTGATAAAGAAAGGTTGTCAACTAAAACGCGCCTTCTTTATTCTTAAAAGAACATCAGAAATTGTTCTTCATGGAGGGGCCCCGGGTACCAGCAGGAAAAGTTTCTGACGAGAGGTGCAAAGCGATTCGCGACCTGCCTCCTTGTGAATTTAGGCGCGCACGAGAGCGCCAGATGGGCTGTGCGTCGGCCGAGTCCTGCCCTCATTCGCTCCCAGCACCTCTTAGCACCCGGAGGCAGGGAGGGCTTTCTTTGCCTCGTGTCCCAACAAGAAGTGACACACATGCACAGACGGAGACGGAGGGTGGGAGAGGAGAGCAAGTGCTCAGGACTCCGGCCTTCCGAGATTTGGCCTTCGAAGGGCCTTTCATCTCTCGGGTTTGTGTATAACCCTTGACTTTAAGGCTAACAAACGGTAACAATCTCCCCAAAAGACTGCCGTTCCCGCCTAAAGTAAAACAAGAATGAGGAAATTGAGCCGCAGACGTTAAACTACTTGCCCAAGAAAACACAGTGACTCAGTGACAAAGGCGAGCCGAAAAGCCAGACTTCGTCTTCCTTTCTGCTGGTCTTTCATCAGCAATAGATAGCCGCCAACTGTCTTCAGGAGCCCCAGTTCGGCACCCCTCCTTCCGGCCCAATTATCTGAAAACCACAAGAGTAGAAAATCGAAAATGAGATGGAGGTCGGCGGGGATGTGAGGCAGCGAGCGGATTGCTGCCGCTCCCTTGCTTCCTTTTTTGGAAACTAAAATCGACTCTGCTTTTCCTGGTTGACAGCCCCTTGCCTGCGGCGCGACTCCTGGCCGCGGCGGGGGTCCGCGCAATCTGGGCGCCTCCAGCTGCCCCTTCCCCACACGTCGCCAGCCGCCGAGCGTAGGGCCAAACTGGGACGGAGCGACGGCGCCCAGGAACCCGTGCCCGTGCCACTGCCGGAGCCGCCCTGGGCGCCCTGTTTCTGTCGCTCGCCCCGCGCGCTGCCTGTCCTGAAGCGCAGCGGGCGGCAGGGGGGCCGGCGACCCGCAGGGCTGAGCCCGAGGTCCCGCGCCTGGGCCGCGACGAGCGTGGAGCAACGGTTCCCGCAGCCGGCTCCCTCCGGGGTTAGCGCTCAGCGCCAGGGAACGGCACGGGTCTTTCCCCGCCCCCTCCCCGAGCGCACCCGGGCCAGCTTCCATCTGATTAGAATGTTCCTTCCATCTGATTAGAATGACAGTGGCTTTCAAGCCATTCATTATGAGAATTTTAGTCTTAAAAGAAAAAAGAAGGTCCCACTGTAATTGTGCGTTGTTAATAAATGCAAACTTCTGGTGCCTTCCTCTGCTGTATGTAAGACAGTAAAAAATGGGTCTCGTCCAAGCGCACCCCCTCCCCACGCCCATTGTGAAGTCAGTCGCTAACAAAGGGGACGCGTGAATATTCAACACCGACTCTTTCAGTTGTATTTTCCGGAATCCCTGAGTCGGCTTTTTTTTTTTTTTAATCGGCGAATACCTGTTTAAGTCTTAAAAGCACATGGAAATAGCCCGCGAGCGACCATATAATTTGATTTGCCAGGCAATCTGCAGAGCGATCGCACATCATTTATAATGTTCACTGAGCATTTTGCCTAATTGTGTCTGTCTCTGAAAGGGCAGCGCACCCCCTCCCGACCGCGAGCGGCACAAGTGGCGACATTCCCATGGAGCGGCCGCGCGGCAGCTTGTCGCATTCGGCGCGGGCGGCCGGGCCGCGCGCGTCCCCGCCCCGGCGACCGGGAGCCCCCGACACGAACGGCTCGCGGCTCAGGTGCGGGCGGGCGCCGCGCTGGACTCGGTTCGATTCACAACCGGCCGCGCTTGCAGGTGTCGCCTTTTGAAACCTCCACGCGGGCGGCCGCGGCGCCGCGGGTTCTGTGCAGGCGCAAGAATGGGGCCGATTATGCCCGGGCCCACATGCCGCCCCCGCACGCCCCCACCCCGTCGGGCGCGAGGCTCTCCTCGGCCGAAAGAGGCGTTTAATTAGTTCCGGGGCCGCCGAGAGCCCGCCTGGCCGACAAAGCCCGGCTCCGCAGGTAACCCGCTTCCCGGCGGCCCCGGGAGGGGGCGCGCGGCGCCAGAGCAGCGGCCCCAGGCCGCGCGCTCGCTCCCGCGGGCCCCCCCGCGCAGGGCCGAGGCGCGCTCGCCGGGTTTGGGCGGCCTCGGCCGGCGGCTCCCGCGGGCCCCAGGCGCTGCTCCCCCTTCCCGCCTTTCTGCCGCCGGAGCCAGAAGAGCCGGCTAGATGCAAGCTGGGCCGGCGAGAGGCGGCGGCCGCAGCCGCCCTGCGCGTGGGTGTGCTCCCCATTGCGGGTCACTCTCCCTTTCCCCCCTCTCTCCCCACGGGGGCAATGTTTCCGGAAAACACTGTCCGCCTTTATCGGCCCCCGCGGCTCGGCGCGGCGTGCGCTAAGCTCAAGGGCGCAGAGCCGGGCGCGCGAGACGGTGAACGGCTGCCCCGCCGCCGCGGCCAGCGACGCTCGGTTCGCAGCAGCTGCTCGGGCGCCTGCGAGGGCCCCAGATACACGCAGCAGCCGACGGCACCGGCCCGCCTGCGTCACGGGTGCAGTCACCCGCCCTTGGAGGGGCGCGCGCCCCCGGAGCCTGGCCGTTGACTGTGGGCCGCGCACGCCCCGGGGCGTAGAGGGGTCGGAGGCCAGGCGCTGTGTCCCCGGCCCCCTGCGCTGCACCTTTCAGGGCCGAGTGGGCGGCGGCCGCCCGGCGGGGGCGCGGGCCCCTCCCGCCTTATCATTGGATTTCCGCGAGCGTCTGAGGACGCCGGCACCCATTCGTTCCACTCGCTGCGCTCGGCGAACCGGCCTGGCGCGGGCGGAGGGGGCCGGGCTGGGGGAGGGCCGGGTGGTCTCACTCCCCCGCCCGCCCCGCCCGAGCACAAGTGTTGGGATTCCCACGGACCGGCGTGCTCTGCGGCTGGAGGCCCGGGCACCCGGGGCCCGGGAGACGTGGCGGACACAGAGGGGTTTGTAGACAGGGTGACCTCCGCGCTCCCTCTCTGAAAGGGCCTGAAAGGAGCCGTTTATGGTGCATTACCAGTCAAGGGCTCAGGTACCAGCGCCTTGTGTCGGGAAGCCCCGGCGGCCGCCCGTGCTGCAGGTGTCAACCATACAAACGCCCCGGGAAGGGGGGCTCTGGGGAGGGGGCAGGGGAGGGGCCCTCGGCGGCGCCCGCCGCTCGCGCCGTTTGGCTTTTTCTCCTCTCCGGCGAGAGCAGCCAGCCCGGGGTGCAGGCCCAGCTCTTAAGAGGGTGGTGGAGAAAGCGGGGGCAGGGGGCCGCAGCAGGTTATTTATGGGCTTCGTTTGATGGAGGGGAGTCGGGGGAGTCCCGACCCAGTTTCAGGGCTGAGGGCAGAGGGAGGTCACAAGAGCCTTCTGAGTGGAGGCGAGGGCTGTGCCAGGGAAGGGGCATTTGCCCACGTTGGGGGGCCTGCACCTCCAGGGGCCTGCTCGCTTTCGCCTGAATTTCCCGAGTAGGCCCGTCTTCTCCTTGTCTATCTTCCTGTGCGAAGATGGGCCTGAGCTTGGGGGCACACCTTTAACAAAGATGAAAGCAGTGGCCTCGCTTCTCTGGCCTCCTCCCAGCGCCAGAGTCACCCCCTGCCCGGAAGAAACCAAGGAAGGTGCTATTCCCCACGGGCCCCTCTGTCCTCCCAAAGACCACCCCCCCCCCCCTGCAAGCCAAGAACTCAAACCCCTCAGGTTGGCCTCGATACAGCAAAACCTCCAAATGCTATTTTCCTTAGGCAGGAGAATGTTAATGGGGTTGACCTCCTAGGTTGACCCTCAAAAGCCCTCCTCACGAAGTCAAGGTACTGTAGGGAATTAGCACAGGACACTGTAACAAGTGGCGTTTAATGATTTTCAGAGCCAAGTTGAAAAAGAGAATGAGGCAGACACGGATTTTAGCAGTGTCTGAATGAGGTCTCTGGGCGCTCGCAAAGGTTCCAGACGTTGTCTGCCTTCTTTCCTTGTCTAACATTAGCTTCTTGCTCATATTCTAATAGTTTCCGTCTTGCAGGTGCATCACCACAATCACTTTTATAGGCGTCATCTCTTATTAGAATCGGCTTTTGACTGAATAAGACTAAGAGATTTTCTTAAAGTAACAGAGAAACTGGAAAAGGGGATTGATAAAAGGGTAAAATGGGTGTGTGTCCGAGTCGTGTGAGGGGAGAGAGTAGATTCCACACAAAGTAAGAGAATGTCCTTTCCATCCAAGAGCAAGGAGCAAATCCCCCCAACTCTCACAACTGAGTTTCCTGAGTAAGTTACGCAAATCAGGGGTCTCCGTCTCCTCACCCGTATTCAGTCCTCACACGCTGTATTCTGGCCTGCACGCGCACACTGAAACCCGGCGTCCTTTTCACCGGTAACTTCCACGCCCCCTCACTTAAGGACAATTTCCAGACCTTACGGTGCCTAAAACTGCAGGAAACAGGCCCACCATTCATCCTGGTGCCAAGAGCAGAATCCTCTGAATCATTTTTGTTTCTCCCTCTTTTCTAAGCTCCCATTCAGTAAGTCACCCAGTCCTGAAATTCTCTTTCTAGAATGTGTCTCCAGTCGGCCGTGCCATCACCGGGCTCAGGCTTTCCGTTCTCTGCAGTCTTTTGATTGGTCTCCCTGCCTGCCTGTAACTTGCTTTGCCCCAATCCGTTCTCTCACCCGGCAGCCTAAGTGTCCTTTTTAAATGGTAAACTTGATCTTGTTACCCCCTGCTGAAACCCCTTCCACGGCTTCCCCGTTCCCCGACTGCTTATGTAGACATTATAAACTTGTGCTCCTCCTGTGCTACTGTACTAGTCAGTTACCTACAGTTATAAAGAATAAGACATACCCATTTTAAAATAATGAGGTAAAAATATAGATTATAGGGGCGCCTGGGTGGCTCAGTCACTTGAGCATCTGATTCTTGATTTCGGCTCTGGTCATGATCCCAGGGTTGTGGGATCGAGCCCCACGTTGGGCTCTGTGCTGAGCATGGAACCTGCTTAAGATTCTCACTCTCTCATGGGGCGCCTGGGTGGCTCAGTTGGTTAAGCATCAGACTTCGGCTCAGGTCATGATCTTGCGGTTCCTGAGTTCGAGCCCCATGTCAGGCTCTGTGCAGACAGCTCAGAGCTAGAGTCAGCTTCGGATTCTGTGTCTTCCTCTCTCTCTCTCTCTCTCTCTGCCCCTCCCCTGCTTGCATGCTCTCTCTCTCTCTCTCTCAAAAATAAGCATTAAATGAGAAATAATGAAATCTGGCCATTGGTAGCAACGTGGATGGAACTCGAGGGTGTCATGCTAAGTGAAATAAGTCAGGCAGAGAAAGATACCATATGTTTTCACTCATATGTGGAACAGGAGAAACTTATCAGAGGACCATGGGGGAGGGGAGGGAGAAAAGTAGTTAAGGAGAGGGAGGGAGGCAAACATAAGAGACTTTTAAATACTGAGAACAAAATGAGGGTTGATGGGGGTGGGGAAGGGGGGAAATGGGTGATGGGCATGGAGGAGGGCACTTGTTGGGATGAGCACTGGGTGTTGTATGGAAACCAACTTGACAATAAACTATATATATGAAAAATAAAGTACTTGAATATCCAAAAAAACATTAAAAATTAAAAAAAAAAGATTCTTACTCTCCCTCTGCCCCTCCCCAGCTCATCCTCTCTCTCTCTCTCTCTCTCAAACTATAGATATAGATTATAGTTCAATACTTTCTTTTCATACTCCGGTGGATCTTTTATCCACTGGATAAGAAATGACTGGAAATGACTGGTCTGTGTTATGCCAAATCCCTTAATACATCTGACGAGATCTCCCTTGATCTAGGCCCTTGCCTACATTTCCATTCTCATCACCTTTCTTCATTTCATCCTTAATAAAGTTCTTTTATTTCTTCAAATGCCATGATAATCATCCCCTGTTTGTCTGTTTCACATTTATTTCAACCTCTGTTTGCTGTCCCCAGTAGTCGGTAAGCTCCATGAGAAAAAGGTCTGCTTTATTTATCATTCTGTCACCGGTGCTTATCACCGTTCCCGGCACAGAACAGGTTCTCAATAAATGTTTGTCGCACGAATGAACATGGTGCTTCCTGGAAGCAGCCATGTTCTCCATGAAAAGGCAGAGAAAACTGCCCCATAGAGATAAGACGTTGCAGAGGGAGCAAAAAGAGGCACAGGAAAGATGGCAAAAGTGTCCAGACCTCTTTCCAGAACATGAGGCTTTGACTAGGATACAAATTAGGCTTGCTCTATGAAACAGGGTAAAAAATATAGTGATTTAAATGGGATGGAATTCTGTTTCTCACAAAAACAGAACAAAACTGGATAGGCACTCCGGGCTTGGTGTGGGGTCTAAATAATGTGTGTGTGTGGAGGGGGGTAGTTCAGACTCCTTCTGTCTAGTTACACACCCATCCTCACCCGGTAGCTTTCATTTCATGGTTCAGAGTGGCTGCTCCAACCGCTGCCATTGCATTCGTATTCCAACCAGTAGGAAGAGGGAAAGTGGCAACATAGGACATGCTCTTCCCCAAAGATCGAGCATCAAAAGTGAATATCACTTCTGCTCACTTCCTATTAGAAGTTAGTTTCATAGCCACACTGAGCTACAAGAGCAACTAGAAAATGCAGTTTTTATTCTGGATGCCCATGTGTCCAGCTAACATTGTGGGCTTCTCTGCCCTCTTTTACTGTTTAAGATAGTTCAGGTTGGTGTCCATGAGCGGACATCAGATTTTAAACGACGACACTAATGTATTGAGTGTACGCTCATGTATTGAGTGCACGCTCATGTATTGAGGGTCTACAGCGACCCAAGGCAAAGAGCAACAACACCAGCGCATCAGGTAAGCCAGGTCATGCTATAGCAGCCACCCCAAATCTCAGTGGCTGAACACAACCAGAAGCTTCTAGCCCAGGTTCCCTGTTCTGTGAGGGTTCCCAGCGGGACCCTGTGCATTGCAGTCACTCGAGGTCCCAGCCTGACAGACGTTTTCCTTCTGGAAGGAGAAGCAAATGGCACGCTGGCCCTTAAAGCTTCCTCCCAGAAATGACAACGGCGTTTCAACTCATCTTGTATTTACCCCAAAGCCAAATCTCACCTCAAAGACAGTAGGGAAGCCACAAACCTGTCATCTGCCCTGAAGAAGACACAGAGATCACAGCTTGTCCTGCCAGCTCGCAGCACGGGGGACGACCTAACGGTGCAAGGTTTTCGGGTGAACTCTCATTGTAAAGCACCCAGAATGCCTCACCCGACCCTTGGGCGCCTTCCCCTCTCCTCTGCTCAGATCTGCCCGGCTGAAGAGGAAAAGCGCGAAGTACTGGGGGCCCCTAAGGCCAGTGTCCCCATAAAGCTCCCACAGCATTTTAAATCTGGGGGGGGGGGAGAGGTAAAATGGACACGCGTCAGCAGCTTTGTCCTTGGCTCCACCGAAGACCTCTCTCAACGCTCTCAGGAATGTCCACACATTTTCCTACTCTATCTTGGATTTTTACAACGGGGTTTGGGCTCAGGCACGGTGGGTTTCAAGCATCTGGGAAGAAAAGGCATGAGGACTGGACACGTGTGAGGAAAACACAGAGAAAGAGGCTTTCAAGGCTGGCAAAGACTAAATAAAGGTGAGAGATCCAAGGGGCCTCAGGAAATCTACTCCCAAAATGTGGCAGTAAGGCCACGTTTTAAAAATTGGTCCCTGTGATTTATGGCATTACCTTTCAAGGGCACTAAGACATGCCAGAGAGATGACCCCTCGGTTGCTATGTGTTGCCCACACCTTAGCGGAGCAGATGTTTTCCTTTATGGCCTCCGGCTGAGATCGATGGCCCTGAAGTAATCTTTTAAAGAGGGCAAAAAGGGTAATTTGGAGCACTGCACATTCTTTGAGGCCCGGGTCTCGGTGGGGCATATATGTGGTCATCAGGAGGCCACTCCGAGCCTGAGTGGAGGTGCGACTAAGAAAGGAGACACAAAGAGGCAAAGTGAAATGCATGGCCCGTGGGGTTGCTTGACACCCAGGCTGTCACCCAAATCCCATGGATTTGCTGACACCCACTCCGCTAAAGCAGGGAAAACCCGGGCCATTGCCCGCCTTGGGCTTTTGTAAGTGGATTCACTGCCAGCAACACATTTCTGCCTCTTCTTGTGTGATTAGACTCACTCAAGACTCACCTAACTCAGTATCGTTCTCCTTATAAAGCTCTCGGGCCAAGCCCCTAACCCTCCACAATAACTCTTACTACACTGGATTAAAATAGGGGCGCCTGGGTGGCTCAGTCGGTTAAGCATCTGACTTTGGCTCAGGTCATGATCTCATGGTTCGTGGGTTTGAGCGCCGTGTCAGGCTCTGAGCTGTCAGCACCAGAGCCTGCTTCGGATTCTGTGCCTCCCTCTCTCTCTGCCCCTTCCCGACTCATGCTCTGTCTCTCTCCATCTCTCAAAAGTGAATAAATGTTAAAAAAAAAAAAAAACTGTTCCCCTCTCTAACTACCCCCAGGACTCTCTTAAGTCATAGAGACTGCATCTTATTCATCTCGGTATCCCCAACATTTAACATGGTGATTGAACACAGTTGATGCTCAAAACGTGTTTGTTTGTTTGTTTTTAATGTTTCTTTGTGTGAGAGAGAGAGAGACAGAGAGACAGAGTATGAGAGGGGGAGGGGCAGAGAGAGGGAGACACAGAATCCCAAACAGGCTCCAAGCTCTGAGCTGTCAGCACAGAGCCCAACGCGGGGCTTGAACCCACAAACCATGAGATCATGACCTGAGCCGAAGCCAGACACTCAACTGATGGAGCTACCCAGGCGCTCCTCAAAACATGTTTTTCAAAGGATAAATTAAGACTTGAAAGAAAGTGTGTTTACATTGTTTCAGTATTTCCACATTGTCTATCTTTCTATATAATGATAAAAAAATAAAACAGTTTAGCTTTAAAAAAAATAATTGATTGTTTGGCATTATGTAGACCAGGAGTCTACAAGATGTTCCATTGGACTACAGGAAACATTTTAGAACTTTAATTGTATTTTTTCTCATCTTCCTAAAATTTCTTTTTGTACATGTTTTTAAATGTATGCAACGTAGTAATACAGTCTTATTTCTATGCAATTTTAAATACATAAATATATATAAATTCACATTTAGAGTACATACTCAAACATGGTAATGATAAGGTGTCAGGCACAACTGATCTTCCTCCCTACACACACACACACACACACACACACACACACACAGTATTTTTCTCTCCTTATTCGATAGCATTCCAAATTTTAACCAGGAACATGGCGACCCACTTAAGACTATATTTGTCAGCTTCCCTTGCAGCTAGCTGTGGCCATGTGATGGCTCAGCCCAACTGAATGTCAATAGCTTTGATGTGCACAAACTTCAGGTCATGTTTGTAGGATTTTTTTTTAAGTTTATGTATTTATTTTCAGAGAAAGAGAGAGAAAGAATCCCAAGCAGGCTCAGAGCTATCAGCACAGAGCCTGGCTTGGGGCTTGAAGTCAAGAACCAGGAGATCATGACCCGAGCTGAAATCAAGAGTCAGGGGCTTAACTGACTGAGCCACCCAGGCACCCCCAGGTCATGTTCTTAAAAGGAAAGGAGTGTGCCTTTTCTTTTTCCTTCTTCTTGGTGGCTGGGAGCCAGACATAAGGGTGGGAGCTGGAGAGGCCATCTTAGACCTGGGATTAGGAGCCATGTTTCAGGAAGACAGAGCAGCAAGTCACAGGAAGCTTGACCCCCAACCCACTTAGCCACCCTATCAACTTGGATTATTACATGACAGAGACATAAAGGTAATTTTTTTAGGTTTATTTATTTATTTTGAGAGACAGAGAAAGAAAGGGGGAGCAGAGAGAGAGAGAGAGAGAGAGAGAGAATCCCAAGCAAAGAGTCCGAAGTGGGGCTCAATCCCACGAACTATGAGAGCGTGACCTGAGCCAAAACCAAGAGTCAGACGCTCAACTGACTGAGCCACCCAGGTGCCCCTAAATGTAATATTTTAATCGCTTTCATCTTTAGATATTTGTTTAAAAAGTCAGACCTTTATCCAGAATAATGCAAGGTGTGCAGTAAAAAAAAAATTGGAGACAATTAAGTCTTAAATCGATTCCTTTATGTGGACAATCAGGGCTCAAAGTGAGAGATACCAGCAGAAGAGAAACCCATCAATTTTGTTTTTTTAATGCCTGTGATATCACTTCTCATTCATCCCTTTTCCTCTTCTGTTTTCTTCTGTGCTTCATAGACATTTAAAAAACTTAATAGTGTACCATATACGTGAACATTGCTATGAGAGTAGAAATTTAATGATGTCATCATAGCAACACCACAAAACAGTAATTGTGTGAGTAAAGGACGCGTTAACTCACCTTACTGCGGTAAACATGTCACAGTATATAAGCTATCCAATCATTACGCTTTAAACTTGTATAGTGTGATATGTCAATTATATCTCAATAAAGCTGGGGAAAAAAGAGAGAGAAAGGTTTATATTGAGGAGCCCACCGAGTACAGGGGAAACCAGGACGGAAACTAGCATTTACTCAGTACCCACCATGCACTGGGTATGTTACATGCACCATCTCACTAACTTCCCACAACAATCCTTAAGATGGACGGGATTATTTCTTCCTATTTCTATAGTCGGTGAAACTAAAGCTCAACAAGATTAAATAGCTTTACCCAAGAACAAACAACTCTAAGGAGGAGAGCAGATACTGACATTTGAACTCAGATCTACATGAGCCAACTGTCCACATTGTTCCACTTTCCAATCTTCCGTATACCAAACTCTCCCTCTTGCAAACTTGCAAAACTCTTCCTCTAGCTTCTCCTCTCTCGTTCTGCTTCACTTCCTTTATGCTTTGCTCCCTTGTCCCCTTTCCTCTCCACCTTCTAGTCTCATCAGCACACGTATTTGATAATCCTCTAGAACAGTGTTTCTCAAACTTGACTTTGCATGCTCTAGATCACTCTCGCATGCTCTCTCTCCCCACCCCCACCCCTGTGTCTCCTTTTTCAGTGTTTTTTTTTTTAACCGAAGTATGTTCGACACACAATGTTACATTAGTTTCAACATAGTGATCTGACAACTCTATATGTTATGCTATGCTCACCACAAACTTGACTTTTGATGTATGTTATGTACTCCTATGCATATATGCACATATATGTGCATCTGTATATATATAGTCTCCACCCTTTTCACAGAAAAACCGAAACAAACACCAATAAAAGTTTTTACGGGCCCTCAGTGTCAGCTTAAATTATTATTAATATGAAATTGCTTAAATATTTACTAATATAAAGTAGGCATGCCCTCCAGATGTGTGTTTTCCTTTTAATTTTTTTAAATTTATAAGAATAAAATTCAAACTAACCTTAATACGACAGACAATATGACTTTGTTGTAACGACATGCGCCACTTACAAGTTGACATGATGTTGGTGCCTACGGTGTAATCATTTCTCCCCCCACTTGAATTAATTAATTTATCGTGGAAACCACCACAATGGCTTTGTTTGTCTAGCCTGTTTTGTGGTTGTTTAGTCTTTTCTGGGCACAAGCACAATATCTGTATCTTTTCCGTAGCAATTAAAATAACCTCTTTGTTGGTACCACCACAGTCTTAAACATGAACGTTAACTCAAATTCAGGCTCCAAGTTCAAAGGCAGGACCAGGTTATATGATGGTCATCCAGATGGAACAGAATATGCTCATAGTTTGTTGTCCTTTTGTCTTAAGATGATCATCTACACAAGGGCACAAAAAATGGGGAGAAAAGTCATAATTTATGGAGCTTTAGTTTAAGAAATATGGATCCAGAAAATCCGAAGTCCTTGGAAATGAGAAGTCCAATGATAGGTTCTCACCAGGACAATCAAACTCCTGGGTATGGAAACAGTCCCTAGTTGTGAAGAAAGAAAAAGCTCTAATCCACTGATTAGAGAGGCCTGAGCAGACTGTGGAGAGACCGTATCACATAACAGGCCCACCTGATTTTTCCTTCCGGGTGAGGAGAGACCTCTGGCTTCTCCGAAGGGCCAGTGAGACTGGAGGAGTGAGGGGGAAAGCCGGCCCCTGCCCCACTCTCGTATGCAACGTCTCACTGTGGGTCTAGCCAGTGTCCCTGAGAGGTTACAGCAGAAGAGAAACAGGACAGCCGGGCCTCCGTGAACACCCTCGGTTGAGTGCTGTGGTCTTGCTCTGCCCCTTCCCAGGCTTTTCTCCATGGGTATAAATGAGCCATTCTTCTAGCCCCCACTGTATAGCCATGAGCATTAACAAAAGGCTATAACCAGGCCTAATCCCAACTACCCCCAAAGGTTCTGAGAATGGCTGCCCCTTCTGGTGTACATGTGGAGTCAAGCTTAGTATTTGTTGTTGATACACTTGTTGATATGTGCCCACTCTCAATCTAGGAGATTGAGTAGAGGTTGGTTGGCAAAGCCAATAAGAATGACTCCCATCTGAATCGTGAGACTTCCGCTTCCCACTAACAATATATACTCGTCCATTCCGCCAATGTTTACTGAGCATCTACTACCGCTAAGTAATGTACTGACCAACCGCTACTGTGTGCCTGGCACTGTGTTTGTATTTAGCTCACTCAACTCTCACGATATGCAATGAGCTAGTAGTATTGTAATTTCCTTTTGCACACCCAGAAATGGAGGCACTGAGGGATTAGGCGACTTGCCCAAACAGCTGATCGGTAGCAGGGCCCCTGGAATCCAGGCAGTCGGGCTCCAGAGTCGACTCATGAACTCTGTGCTACCCAGCCTCTCCGGCTTAATGCCTGGGGGTCGCAGTGGAAGGTGAGGGGCTACTTTCCAGGTCACAAAAACAGGCTTAAACCTCTAGTGGAGCTTTTAAGCCCTCAGAAGGGTTTTGGGGAGGCCAAACCTGAGGCACACAAGCTATATGCAGGCGGCTGGTTTCTTGGAACACGCAAGCATGCAACTTGGGACTCCTGGACTTTGGGGGGCTTGCCCAAATAACAGATGTGTCTTGACTATTTGTAGGCACTTTCCTGCCCGAACTAAGCATGGTCTGCCACAGGGTTCTTCAGCTAAGGAAAAGCTAAGGAAAAATGTTTGCTCGACACAGGACTTTAGGGAAACAACAATAATAAGACCACTTCAGTACCCCAACATCTACCTACCGCCGAGTAGAAGGTAAGGTCCTATTGATAGGAGGTAGAAAAAAAATCCTAAGGGAATCAAAATCGTGGCCTTCCGAGTAAGGAATGAAGCGAGACCACAGACCCGACACAGAGGAGTTCTACGGAAGGCAGGAAGTGTGATCTGAATTCTGACTTCCCGGGAGTGGGTGGGTCTCAGGTGAAAACGAAATCATACAGTGGTAAAGTCACATGCTAAACTGTCATGCTGCCATTAAAGCCGGTCAGTAAAGACGTGGGGAAATGGTGATGACATCAGCCAAGTGAAAAGTACCTGGTACAAAACTAGGAAAACATGGAAGAAAATAGACCAAAATGTTAACAGCCGTCACCTCGGGGCTGTGGGACTGTGGACGATGCAGTGTGGTGGTTTTAATGAGTATCTAGTAATTTTAAGTTGTCTCTATGTTGTCGAATCCTGATAAATCTTGTTTGATATGGATTTCATGCAGGGCATAACATCTGACCACTGCCGTCCCATTTCAACCACACTGCCCGAAGGACTTAGACGATAACAGGGCTCACTCAGGACCTGGCCCACGGGCCGAGCACCCTGTGCCAGCCTGCCCCTGCCAGCCCTCATTTGTCCTATCTGCTAGAAGGTTCTTGCTGACTTCTGAAGATGGCAGATCGCTGCTATCCAGTCTCTCTGGAGGGCTCCTCCAGGGCTTATATGAAGAGATCATAATCCAAAGCTTTTCTTAAAAAAGAAGTTCATTAATTTTAAAACTATTTTTTTTGCATATCTGTTCACATATTTCAAAAATCAAAAGATCGAAAAGAGTCTACGAGGAAAAATTCTATCCATTAGCCACTCCATGCCTTTCTCAATGTGGCTGACGTCATCAGTGTCTTCTGCACCTATCTAGAGATATGACACCTGCACAGATACGCGCGTATATATTCACTGTCCCCGTTTTTAAATGCAAGTGAGGGAGCATACTAACCCCTCTTGCTCCTTTTCCTTAATGATGTATCTTGGAGATACATCGTTCTTTACCTTTGCTACGGAAAGCAAAGCCACCATCGGGCTCTAGCACAAACCACGTAAGGCCCCACACACTGACATGAAGCCAGAACACACAGACAGCTTTGAAAAGAAACACACAGAAAGGAAAAAAAAAAAAAAGGCCAACGTTCCTGTTTCTATTAAATTCTTTTTTTTTTTAATTCCTTTTCACTGCTCACTACGGAGGCCAAGCCGCAGAAGTCTGGTAATAACGATTTTTGGTGTTTACATTACGAAAGGTCAAACACCTTTCCGAAGAACAAGACTGAAGGACAGAGTTCAGAGGCTTTGCCGTTCAGCAAGTAAACCTTGGCGTGACGGGAAAGACTTATTTGGATAATTATATCAGCATTTTGGTGTTGCTCCCTCCAAAGATTAATGTTTAACAGTGGGAGATGTAGCGTCTAGAAGGAAGGAGGTGGGTGTTCAGCATGCGAATTTTCTCTGTGTTTCACGACAGACCTGTATCTCCTGCCCTCATTCCCAAGAGGGACATGGCCCAGTTGGGGTTTTTTTTTTGTTTGTTAGTTGGTTTTTTGTTGGTTTTTTTTTTTTTTTTTTTAGGCCGGAACCCTCAGAGTAGAGGGTGTTTGGTGGCAAAACCTGGAGAACAATTCTGACGTCTCACCTGCTTGTGCCACAAATCAACTTATTTCTACGGATGGCTCAATGCTGGCAGCTGTGTTACGCCAGGAGCGTTACTTGGCCTTTCTGGATCTTACTATTTGCAAACAATAGCAATACCTGCAAGGTATGTCACGGTGCTACGTTAGATGCAAATCAGCCAATCCATGGGAAAATCATATTAAATCAGCTACATTAAGCGTAGAGACAAAGGAGGGGCAGAAAGATGCTGTGTAACATATAGTAGATACAAAACCACACAGACGTGGTGTTGCACTCTGACCCCTTCTCATACTGGCCATGCAACCGCGGACTGAAGGCTAAGCCCTGCTTATTCAGGCGCTGAACTAAGGAGGACACCCTTCAAGCTGCAGAATTATGAGGGTGAATGATACACGTCTGAAAGTCCTCCAAAATGCTCATTCCTACCTTTTCTAGCATTCGTGTTACTTTCTACCTGTCTTAGGAAAAAACAAATAGAAGGTCTTCGAAACAACTCAAGCAGCTCTGACTGGTGGGAAGGACCGTGGGAGTGAAACAAAGAAAACCAGAGAGCAATCCTCAGGGCATCTGGAGAAATGGAACGTTCACGACGGATGGCGTGGAGAGTACACGAGAGGCACAGCGAGGTCGGCGGGGGTAGTTCAAGGAAAGCCTTGTCCGCTGTGTCGAGCATCTTCAAGGCCCATCATTTCCAGGATGGAACAAAATGTCACATGATCACAGGGAGACTTCTCAGTGGAAAAACCGTCCATAATCAATAAAGTGTGACTTTGGGGCCAGAGAAAGCCCCATGATCCCACATTTCATTTTGCATTTTCTATCTTATGCCGGGAAGACCACTATTGGGTGATTCCTTCCTCAGCACGCAGCAGAAGCCGTTGGGTCCGAGGTGCATTCAGGACTCCGGAGAGCCGGGGAGACTCGGAATATATGGGCAGACTCGGAACAGGGCCCGGACTGACTCCAGTGCACATCAATATAAACTTACCCTTTACAAATGGAACCCACCCTCAGCTTTCAGCGGAACCTGCGCTGGGCTCAGGTAACCTGCTGTGTGGCCTTAGGGAAGTCACTGAACCGTGCTGGGCCTCAGAAACCTTTCACCATTAATGCCCTGGATCTATTTTTCAAATCCTTCCCTAAGAGAATAGGGGTAAAGAATGGGTTGCTGGGGCACCAGGGTGGCTTAGTCGGTTAAGCGCCTGACCTTGGCTCAGGTCATGATCTCACTCTTCATGGGTTTGAGCCCCACATCGGGCTCTGCACTGACAGCGCGGAGCCTGCTTTGGATCCTCTGCGTCCCTCCCTCTCTCTCCCTCTCTGTCTCTCTCTCTCTCTCTCTGCCCCTCCCCCACTCTCTCTGGCTCTCTCTCTCAAAAATAAACATTAAAAAAAAAAGAATGGGCCGCCGAGGGCACTAAAGTGGAGAAAAGAAAAGGTTTCACAGAACAGGGCAGGGAGGGGGAGTGGCAAAGAAAGAAACAGGGACAAGAGACACAACCACCTGACGTGATCACCTCTGTTTATTAGTGAGGAAGGGGACAATCTGGGGCACGAGGCGTTCACATGGACCCATTTTCAAGCTGGGACACGGACCGTGAGTCACACCCACAAGCACCTGCTCGCAAGCACTAAGTGAGGACTGTGGGATAGTGTGTTCTGCCCCCACCCCGGTTTCTGGGCAGTTTGGGCTCCAGCAGGGAGGACATACACCAAGCAGGCATCAGACCCCATGGGCACGGATGAAGGCCAAGCTGAAGGATGGAGAGCCGGAGGCCCCACACCTCACTAGTGCTGTCTGCCTGAAGTTCCTCCTGGGACGGAGCCAGGGACCTGGGCTCCAGCTCTCCGTCGTTGTCCCCAAAAGCTAGGGAAGATGCTAGAAAGGTTTGATGGGAAACACACGAGCGAGAGTGTCGGGGTCCTTGAGACTCCTGGGAGGGAGAGAGCTGAGAGGCACGGTGGGGGTGGGGGCCACAAGGCTTCCTCAGTGTCCAGTGGGCCTTGCCAGAAGTCCTGGAGCTGAGAACCGTGAAGACGTAGGAGCAGCCCGACAGAGTGTGCTAGGAGTCCGCTGGGCCCAGGACACCAGGTGGCACTGAGCAACTCTGGAAAGACTTGGAAAAAAAAAATCACAAGACCTCACCAGTATTTGTAACCAAAAAAGAACCAATTGACTCTGCCACTGCCGACCTTAGGGGATGGATGTTGGTTTATAAGGAGGCAGGGATTTCTCATACAGTCAGGGGACGGCTCTTCCGAGGACAGAGGGTGGGAAGAGAAAGACGCAGGCCCTGAGCAGGGGGGTGGGGAGGCTTACAGCTCTGGCACCAGCTCTGCCCCCCTCTTCAAGAAGTACACCTGCAAACTTTTGACCCTGCCCCTGTCCAAGTGCTCAGACCATCCACGAAGCGTGGAGGGAGGGGCTGGAACGAGAGCTGGGCCTCCGGCCATTTCCTCAGCCAACCTGTTACTTCCAGAGGCGGAGGGCAGCCGTCCACACTGTTGCGACCTCCAGTGACCCAGAGAAAATGTCCTTTATTAGTGGTGAGGTCTTTCTTCTTTTTATGAGAGAAAAGAACAATCATGTCTTACTTACATGCATGCCCACACCAGTATCCCAGTATCTGCAGGCCTAGCCCTCCGTCCCAATAGCAGCGCTCTCCAGACAGCCGGCGGTTCCCTGCGGGGAACGTGGTGAGGCTGAGGAGCGAGAGGGTGAAGGGGGGTATGTCTGGAACACGTGAATATCTCCTCTTCCCTCCTGTCGTGCTCGTCCACGACGCCCGAGGAACTGCCCAGAACGTCCCCGCTAGCGCTGCTCAGCCTCCAGGGGCAGTAAGGTCTCTAGCTCACTCCCCATTAGGTCCCCTCGGTGCCCAGGGTACTTTTCTCTGCCACAAACTCACTGAGCCTATGGAAACCGATTTTCTGTGGAAGCTGTTAGAATCACCCTGGGTGAAAAGATACCCATATACACACCTACGGATTCCCAGGACCCTCCGCTCCCTCCCCAACACATCCATGACACAGACACCTGCTCAAAGGCCACCTAGATCTATCAGAGAAGGCCCCTCAGCCTCTCCAAAGACAGCCTCGGGGTGCCTGGGGGGCTCAGTCGGTTGAGCGGCGGACTTCGGCTCAGGTCATGATGTCACGGTTCGGGGGTTCGAGCCCCGCGTCGGGCTCTGTGCTGACAGCTCAGAGCCTGGAGCCTGCTTCCGATTCTGTGTCTCCCTCTCTCTCTGCCCCTCCTCTGTTTACGCTCTGTCTCTCAAAAATAAATGAAATGTAAGAAAAAAAATACTTAAAAAAAAAAAGACAGCCTCTGTCGGCTAGAATCCAGTCTTTCCTTCACTGAATGGTCAGCCCTATTTGGATAAGGCTTCGACGTCTGATCGTTTACTACTCTCCCAAGCTCTCCGATTGATCCAAGAGCATCTTCCCAGTTAATTTCAGTCTCACCAAGTGAGGGACAGGGATGAGGGCCTCTTAAATGTCAAGAGAATTGGGTGCACACCACCAGCTGGCTAGACCTGTGGTCCTGACCCCCCCCCCCCCACTCCTCAACAGCTTCCTTGGCTTGGAGGCGAGACAGATAAATCGAGAAGCAGAAACTGCAGCCCAGGTCTGACACAGAGTACCCGGCCACACTTGCAACAGCCTTAAGGACAACCGCCTCACCAGGAAGGCGCACAGGCTGACACATGAAAGAACTTGGGGGGTTTTGACATTCATCTCTGGTCCTCTAATCTTACGTAATTTTTGCCCCTAACTCTTGGGTCACAACACTGAGTTCAATACAGCGTAAGGTCTAAAACCAAGAAGCCTGTTGAAATCGCTGTTCCTAAAACGCACGGTGGCCTTGGATCTTGAGAGGAGCCTGAAAACCCCCTAGAAGCCTCTGGTGAGACAAGTGTCTGAAAAGGGAAGCGTCTGACCCACGAGGCCCTCCACCAGGCGCCCCTGTCCTCTCCCGGGGGACAGGCTGGAGCTTGGCTTTTTACAGGAACTGCCCCGACCTTGAAAGCGTTTCTTTGTTACTCTTACACTGAAGAATTCGTGTTGCATCGCAGGCTGTGATAAAACGTGTCATGGGCCAGCGCACACACGGGTGCGTGCGTGCGTGCGTGTGTGTGCGTGCGTGTGTGTGTGTGTTAAGGGCTAGAAGGAAAAAAATCATTCAGGGACAGTCCCGGTGGCCAGTCAGAAAGGTGAGGGACCCAGGCTTTGAAAGGGTTCACACTCGCCCTTTAACGCCCGTGCCCTCCCCCCGGCCTGCTCCGGGACAGACGATTCATTCGACTCCTTTTGTCTCAGGTTTTACTGCTCCGAACCCCCAGGGTCTCGATTTGCTCTGCGAAGCAACGTGCCCCACGGAGCCGCTCTCCGCCGCAGCCCCTGCAGCGTCCCCATCCCTTCTCCCGGGCGGGGTACAGGAGGGGAGGGGACACCGGCCGAGGCTCGCGCCCCTATAGACTCCGCGCCGCCGCGTCGCGCCCCCACCCCAGCCGCGCGCACTGCGCAAACTTTACAGGAGTCCCTGGAAAGGCCGGGGGTGAGACGCGACCCGGCGAATCCCGGGCGGGCGGCCGGCGAACGCAGCCACCGGGACAGCCCCGCCTGCGGGCGCTGCCTGCCTGCCCCGACCCCCCGCCCGCAGGCCGCCCCGCAGGGCCGCGCCGCCCACGCGCACCCACGGGTCCCGCGGCGGCCGCGAGAAGCCGCCCCGCGCCGAGGGGCCCCGCTGTGCGCGGCGCGGGCGCGGAGGGACACGGGGGGCTGCGGCCGCGCGGGCCCCGCCCCCTCCTCGCCCCGGGCGCTCCCGCTGGGAGGAGGGCCGCCCGGGCCCCCGCGCCGCCGACGGCGCCTCCCCGCCCCCGCCCGCCGGCGCCCCGCACTCGGTGATTGGCTGGCGCCGCGGGTCCCTGGCACGCGCCTGTGGATGTAGGTATAAGAATCCTCGCGTGCCGGCCCTCGGCTCCGGCGCGTCGGCCTCAGCCCTCCCCGGCGCAGCGCGGGCGCCGGCCAGAGCGCAGCGGGCCGCGGACCCTCCGCGGAGCCCCGGGGCGGGCGGCGGGCGGCGCGCACCGCCTCTGGCGCGCCACCCCGCCGGGAGGGGGCTGCCGTTCGGGCCCGACCCGCGCCGCCAGCCCCGCGGAGAACCTCCTCGGCCCCTCGGCGGCGCGGAGCATGGACGCGGTGCTGCTAGAGCACTTCCCCGGGGGCCTGGACGCCTTCCCGTCTCCTTACTTTGACGAGGAGGACTTCTTCACCGACCAGTCCTCCCGGGACCCGCTGGAGGACGGCGATGAGCTGCTGGCGGCCGAGCAGGCGGAGGTGGCGTTCCTCAGCCACCAGCTGCACGAGTACTGCTGCCGCGACGGGGCGTGCCTGCTGCTGCCGCCCGCGCCTTCGGCCGCCCCGCACGCGCCCGCCCCGCCGCCCGCGGGGGGCCCCGGCGAGCCGGCCGGCGGCGGCGGCTACTGCGGCGACGCAGGGGCGCCCCCCGGCGGCTTCCCCTGCTCGCCCGGCTCGCCGCGCGCCGGCCTGGCCTACCCGTGCGCGGGCCCGGCCGCGCTGTCCCCCGGAGCGCGGCTGCGCGGCCTGAGCGGGGCGGCGGCGGCGGCGGCGGCGGCGGCGGCGGCGCGGCGGCGGCGGCGGGTGCGCTCCGAGGCCGAGCTGCAGCAGCTGCGGCAGGCGGCCAACGTGCGCGAGCGGCGGCGCATGCAGTCCATCAACGACGCCTTCGAGGGGCTGCGCTCGCACATCCCCACGCTGCCCTACGAGAAGCGCCTCTCCAAGGTGGACACGCTGCGCCTGGCCATCGGCTACATCAACTTCCTCAGCGAGCTGGTGCGGGCCGACCTGCCGCTGCGCGGCGGCGGCGCGGGCGGCGGCGGGGGGCCCGGCGGCGGCGGGCGCCTGGGCGGGGACAGCCCGGGCTGCCAGACGCAGAAGGTCATCATCTGCCATCGGGGCACCCGTAAGTGCGCCCGCAGCGCAGCTCGGGGGGACGGGGACGGGCGCGGGCAGGTCCCGGAGGGGCTGGGTGAACCGACCCGCAGGCCCGGCGACGGGCGGTTAGAGGGTCCCGTCGGTGCCGGCGACCTAGAGCGCGCGTTGGCGTTTCGCAGCGTTTTCCTGCCACTTGGCCGCGGCCGGGGGGTGCGTGCGTCTCCCGAAGACTTGCGGCTCCAGGGATCCCGGGGACTGGGCGCTGGGGGCTCGAGGGCTGGAGGAGGCGGGGTCGTTCCAATAAAACCTAAGACGCCCGCTCGGCCGGGGCGCCCACCAGGGGATCGCCCCTCAAGGGCCGGAGAGGGCATCGCTGGGACGAGAGTTGGACGTTCATGGTCTCTTTTCTCTTCTCACCTCCTCAGGGTCCCCCTCCCCCAGCGACCCGGATTATGGGCTCCCTCCCCTTGCCGGACACTCCCTCTCGTGGACTGATGAGAAGCAACTCAAAGAACAAAATATCATCCGAACAGCCAAAGTGTGGACCCCAGAGGACCCCAGAAAACTCAACAGCAAATCTCCCTTCAACAACATAGAAAATGAACCGCCCTTTGAGTTTGTGTCCTGAGTGATCCCAGACCCGCCTGAGGATCTGACTCTGTCTCTGTGCATATTGTACATGTAAATATCTATAATGTAATTTAAGAATCACATTTTTCTAAAGGCAATCAACTGTTATTTATCTATTTATTATCCTGGCAAGTTGATGAAATAGATGCTCTCTGTTTAAGTATATAATTTATATAATTTATCCTGATTTTCTAAAAAGATGCACTAGCCTGTGATCCCCCCCCAGCCCCCCCAGCACCTTTGGCAGAACGCTGCGTTGTTGGAAGAACTCTGGCCGGACCACTTCATGCTAATTTATTGCCAGATACGGTTTATTTCTAAGCGATGTCAATAAATGCTATTTACACCTTTTTCTAAAAGTTATTTGTCTAATACGTGATGGGGGAGGGTAGCCATCTTTTCAAAAAGAAGAATTAACTTTGTAAAAGGTAACTGTACCAGGCATGCAAAGTATAGCTCTCTAGCAGGAAACCGCATGTTAGTTAGATTTAGCTGAAAGTGGGTAGGCCGGTCAGGCCCCACCTTTCTGAGAGGGCCCTTCATCTGCCTCCTTTCCCCTAAATATAACTTTGGCCTATTATTTATCCTCCCCTCCAAACACCCTATGAAGCAAATGGTCATGGCGTCTTGCTTACTCCCATTTCTCAGAGAGGAAAGCCAAGGCCGCCCCTACCCTGTCTCACCATAGTGCTTGAAATGAGCGAGTTGGGTCCAGGGGAACAGGAAGCTAGTTTCCGGGCTGGTGAGGGGAGGGGGTCTTTGTGCTTCCGCGGGCTGGGGAGAAGGGGGTGCTCTTGAGCTCCCCTGTGACCCACCCCCCTGCGGTTACAGCATCAGTGTGTGGACCCGAGTCCTTCTTTCAGAGGACACGGGGTAGGCGACGACGCTGAGGCCGGGAGGCCCCTCGGCCGCCTCCCACCAAACTGCGGGGGTCTTTTAGGTGCGGCGAGGAGACGGGCCGCCCCCGCGCCGCTTGTGCAAGAGTCAGTTTTGAAATGGACTTCGTTTTGTTTGCGGCAGAAGCGCTTCGGCGGGCAGCCTGGGGAGGAGGCGCGCCCAGCGAGGAGGGAGCGGGGGCGCCCCCTAGCGAAGGGGCGAGGCGCGAGGGCGCGCGGCCCGGGGCGCTCCCCCGGAAAGGCCTGCAAGCCCGGGCCGTGGAGAGGCAGCCCCGCACCTTCGAGGCGCCCGGGGCGCCCTGTGCCCCGAGCCCTCCGCCGCCCGGCGGCGGCTTGGTCCCCCAAGGCACAGTCCCGAATCTCCCCCGGGACCCGCGGCCCTGCCGCAGGACAATATGTCGGCAGCATGCTAATTGCTTTAACCTAGTTTCAGACCCACCGAGGGGCTCCTCGCGCGCCGCGGGTGCCATGGACCTCGTCCAAGTGCAATTAAAGCGAGGCCGCGAGCCCGACCCCGAAGCGCGGCCTGGCCAGACACGCGGAGATCCTGGGTCGCCAAGCTCCCAGGCGGCCCTTGGTCACGGACCCTCTCGGCCCTTCCAGCCCACGCAGCTTCTCCCGTCCCTCCCCCTAAAACATGGAGATTTTCACACCGGAGACAGAATTTGGGAAGGAGAGACAATAAGTCGATTTCGTCCTGT
>CM053571.1:129455164-129507142 GCA_028646485.1 Cryptoprocta ferox
TAGCAAAGGCGTGATGGGGCTGGGCGCTTATTTGGAAGTTCTTCCATACTTTTGAAAACATACTTGACGCCTCATTTCTTTGACGGCTGCTCAATAGACACCAGGAGCCGCTGGCTGAGCTGCCCCCTCCGCAGCCCTCCTCTGGCTGGCAGCGCTTTCATCCAGGGCTTGAATTGTGTTGTCAAAGTTTAGTAGAGAGAGAGAGGAGGGGCATGAGAACCGGGGAGGGGAGTGTCTTGAAAAGTCTTGGAAATCGGTATATTTTGCAGGTGTAGAATGTGCCTAATAACCATGGCTAGTGCGCGCTCCCCAATGGCGAGAGTATGACAGGGACAGCTGGCTCAGTTTTCAGTGTGAAAACACCCCCTCGGCGGACCAAACACAACGACACTGACCTTTCCGCGGGGGGAACCGAGATGTGCCTTTGACTGAATTAGCCATAAAGACGTCTTGCTATGACTTTTGTTCCCCACGAAAGCAAAGAAATATTGCGTTTAATATGAGAGGTACTGTTCACAGCTTTTCTGTGCCCCTTAAGAAATATTACAGTGCTGATTTACTGGCCCTTTTCTACGGAGTTGGCCCCAAGGCCGGGGGTGGAGGGGTGGGGACGGGGTGGCAAGGACAGAGGAGGCGGCGGTGGGGCCCGCGCACTAAATTGCCCGTTGCCCGTTTCCAAAGTTCTCTCTTTGCAGCAGCAAATTTATCAATCTTTTCATCTGACAATACTCAGAAATATATCATTGTCATCCAGAGTTGTTTGATAGATTATCTGCAGGCACACCAGCCTTTTCCAAGGTCAAGTTGAAGATTCTTGTTTGCTGTTTAACCGGGTTGTGTAAAAACTCAGAACAATGCCTGCCTGTTAAATTTTCACTCGTTCTCATGGGGCATTCGAAAGCAAGTTTTCCTATTGACCCGTGCGAGGACGTTTCATCCCTCTTGAGCTTCTGAATTCAGCGACCAGGGCTTGGCAGTGGAACCAACAGGAGAAGAAACGAGATTTAACCTTAGCGCCCGCGGACGCCGGAGAGATTAAGCCATCTCTCACATCTCCTCAGAGTGTGTACTAATTTTTCTCTGCGTGTCACGGGCTGGTTATAGCCACACACACGTCTCATTCAAATTCTGCCTTTCTTCTAGCGGGAAGCTGCAAATACACTCCCCTACAGTGGAAGTGCAAAAAAATTGTGGCCACTCTTGCCTTTGTGAGCACACGACCTGTTGCTCTGAGGACACTTGAAAATAAATAACCTCTAAATCGTCCTGTTTTGTGGACATATTTATTTATGTTTTTAATGGCAACACGGGCTTCACAGTTTCTTCTATATCTGCGATGATTGATTTTTTTTTATTCAGCCAACTTTTATTTACCTTGCAAAAATGTTCTGGACCAATGTGATAAATTACAGATATGCAAATTTCTTTGAATGGTGTTGTAAGTGAGTCTAGCTGGAGCTGAATAACTCCTTGCAAGTCAGTCTGTGCGCACTCAGGACCCCAGGGAGCTGATCAAAGCACCCATTCTCTTTCATCCCCGGTATTCTCCTCCAAACTATTTTGATACAATATGTTTCCATGATGCACTTAATGTGCTAGGGACATAGAACTCATTACAACCTAGCTAGTTCGGCCGACCTCTTTGTTCCGAGGCAGAAAGTCAAAGAGAAAAGGAAAAGCATTGCCAGTTGCCAGCTTTCTGAAATGCTAAAGCGTGCGTCATTTTTCACCGGGTCTCGTCTTAATATCCTCAAAAGACAAACTATGAAACCGGCCTCAGCCCTTTCTGGCATTAATTACACTGCTGTCCAGCCGATCTGTTTTTCCTATTATATGCATTTCTCAGCAGGGATTTTTTTTTTTTTTGCAAGACTAATGCAGCTGCGAGTTAAACTATGAATGCATTTTTGTCACTGTGGGAGAAATAAGGGGAAAGACTGCAAAACATACAACTAAACTTTTTGAAGGCTTCTGGTAGGTAACAGATAAGGACCAACGGAACGTGGGAGGTTTTTGCAACTTACGTAAACCTGAAATTGACTAAGAGCCTCCAGCGTTTCCAATGCGCCCTCAGTGTTCTGTGGAGACGCGATCGAAATTCTGCTTTGATACTCGGATAAATCTTGAAGGTGGAAACCCTTTCAAGGTTTCTGGTAAAATTCTGAAATGAAGCCGTCTGCACTGCACCCAACTAGGAGACTGCTTCCAAGGAATTTCTGCCCCAGCATAGTAGTACAGAGAATATAAATTCTATTTCATTTCCTCCGTTTCTTGGAGGGTTGATTGGTTGGTGGAAATGGCTGGCAGCCAGTTCTGGGAAAGATTCCAGACCTGACTCCGATTAACCCTCTCTGGTGAAACTCTGCTGGAAACCAACTCACCAGCAATTGCCATTAATCTACTTACTAATTAAGCCAATTCATTTCTAAAGGAGAAAAATTCCTTTCTTTAGCCAAACTGATGGGAGGAAATTTGAAAGAAGCGCCAAACTGTGTAACTGTAATTCAGCCAAGGACTGCTAAAACAAGGTGTTGATATATAGCAGCGGATTTAAAACAAGTTTCTAGGGCAACACTCCTTTGCAGACGGTGGTATATAGTGTGCACAGTAGATGGAGCTGGAATAATGCTCCCCGGCGCTACGCCACCCCATGTACTTGCGCTGAAAATAACACGTCTCTCTCCAATTAAGTCTTGTGCCTTTTACGCACAAATAAATCGCCTCTCTAGCTTTCTTTCACACCAGAGTAGGTCAGCTTTATGTGACAGCTACCACAAATACATTTCTCGAGACTTAATAAATAGCTTTAGAAATGTGTAATTCAGGGTCTACGTTTCCGAAACTGGGCTACAGACAGGGCCCAACTTGCAGTTAGGGGAAGAGAAAGGACCAGGCTGAACATTACGCACAAAAGGAAGCAAACTGGACTTTCCGTAAATGAGTCCTGGCGTTCTGCAGAGACACGCGAATCTTGGCCTTGATACTTACCCGGAAGCAAAAACTCCAGTGAGTTTCCCACTTATGAAAGAATTGTTTATGACTTTTAAGATAGGGCTGGCGGCCCCGTGCCTAAGTAAGAGAAGAATGGATCTCCCCAGAGGAAATTTAAAATCCCCTAGGACCAGGCGTTAAGGTTCGCCGTCATGGGGACTGACTGGCAAGCGAGGAGGCAGCGAATCAGTGTGACTTTGTGTTATAGAGATACCTGAAGGGTAAGAGAGGGGGTGAAAGCTTAGTGCCTCAAACTTTTTTTTTAATTGAATTCCGTCCCTGTTCGCCCCCCAGAAAGCGTCCCCAGTGGCTTTGGCAGCCCCTCGACGTCTGTGCGTCCCGCTCACCCAGCACGAGCCAGCACCTGCAGTTAAGGCTTTGGAAAGGTGCGCACAACCGTGCACCTCGCGTTCTCTTCGCTTCGAGGGTGGGCCTCAAGTGAGTTTACATCATCGAGAAGACTAACAGCTTTGTTAGAAACGCCGTGGAGGTAGAATCCCTTCGCCCGGGAGGCAGGCCTGACCACAGGAGGGAGAGGGCCCTCTCTGCGCCCCGCTCTGCGCAGCCCAGCGCGTTGCCCCTTACTTAGTGGCGTCCATAGCGTCCATATCGTTCACTGGGGTGTTCTGGAGTACCGATGGCTTCTCCAGAGGCTCTTCTTCCAGGGTTGCAGACAACGTCCCTAAAAATGTGGGAAAAGGAATAGACGTGAACTTTGTTTTACTTGCTATATATAAACCACTTCCCACTCCTCTGGCAGAGCTCTTTGGCTCATTTTGAGTGCCTCCTCTCTGTCCGGCCCCAGGCCCCAGCCGGGGGTCCCTTCAGTAACCTGGAGGAGAGGGGAGGGGTGGGTAGGGCGGGCAGTCAGGTCCTCCCTGACCTTCAGAATACCTTATGTCAGCCAGAATACCTTTTTTCTGAGACAGTTTTCCTGCTGCTCCATACTACAGAAATGATCTTAGAAGCCTGTGACCAAGGCCAGTAAATGACCTTCTGCTGAGGGTCACCTTCCTAGAATTAGGAGCAGTTGTAAGAGAACTTAAAAAGGTAGAGGTTGTCTTGTGTTTGGGTCCAAGGATCGAACTAAGATTTAAATTTCCATTTGCATTTTCAATCTTTCCCCCATATGAAATAGAAAATTATGAAGGAGAAGAAAAGAAAACTGGTTGGCAGGGGTTGTGAAGTTGGGGACCCGGGAGGTTCCCCCCCCCCCCACTCAGGCTAGGCTCTCTGCTCTGTAGGGAGGGACATTTACCTGGTGTGTAAATTGTGAGGAAAGCGCTGGGGGTCTGAGACAGGAAAGCCACAACATGGGATGTGATGTTCCAGCTTTGAAGGGGAACAAAGGCCCTGAGCTAATCCCAGTGAAAGCCAGGAGCGTGGACAAGGCAACAAAGAATTGCAGCCTGCGGTCACCGGTAGGTGTCAATGTGGACACTTAGAGCCGGGGCAGTGGGAGAGGGGAACACAGAGACAGGCTGTCATTCCAGGGCTTAACATGAACAAAGATAAAAACGTGACAACCTCGCCTTTCAATGGTTGGGAGGTTCAAAGTGGATTGCTAGGGAGTCTATCTGGGTCAAGTCTTTTCTGAAGCAGGGCCTTTCTTTTTCTACCCAAGTATCAGCCAGGGAAGTTCTGAGGCCCTTTTCCCAAGGTAACTTTTCTTCCTAAAAGACGAATTCTTGAAAATAATGTCCAATTCCACCCACTCGCCTAAGGCAAAGACATGGAGCTTTCAAGATTCCTAGACATCGCATAGAAGGTGTTGTTTTCTGCACCCCAGAGATCCAGGTGGCTGCATTAAGCCTTTGTGAACTTGAACAGCCTACCTTAACATTTGCGTATCTAGTGAAAAAAAAATTTCCTTTTATGAAACTGTGCATACATGTAGATGAGTCTTGGGGTGCCGTCATCTAGAAGTATTCCTCTCGCAAAGAAATTTACATAGTATGCTATTGAAGGAGTGGCGGAAACCCGGTAGGTTGTTAGTTTGCCCATGATTTCAGACTCACTATTACACATCAGCAGACCAGGCATTTGCCAATGAATGGATCTCCTCTATAATCTGGGAAAGATAACTGGGAATCTTCCGCTAATGCAACTGATTAGCAAAGACTATCTCGGAGAATTAATAAATGGAAATGACCACAAACTATGTTTATCCTAGGAACTCAGAAACATTTTCTCTAAATTCTGCTATCAAAACCAAAATACAAGTTTAAAAATCATAATGTCATAAAATTCTGATTCTCTGTAGTTGGAATAAGTCTCCTAAATAATAATAAAAAAAAGGATGTAAATATCCTTAAAAGACTAATGACATTTCACAGGTAATGCAATTTAGAAAGAAACACTTCCATGTTTTCTTTTCCAACAATGTGCATTTTTGTAAACTGCTATAAATTGCAATTCAAAAGCACTGATCTCGCCATCCCCAATCATTTTTTATACTGATCAAATGAATGCAGATACTCCCATTTGGGAGGGGCGACATGACATTTCACTTGGCAGTTCTAAACAGGTCACAGACCTTTCACAGACCCTAAGGCAGTGGGAGGGAGCTCTTTGCTAAACCGTGTAACCAAATCAAACCAATGGTTACCCCTTTTCAAAACCATTGGAATGGTTTGCACAATGCTATTCACATAGCAGCACAGAAACTGAAAGGATGGTCATCCAATGGAAATTTCTTTCCTTTTGTTTAAACCTGCAGAGCCCCAAAAAGTAATACTTTGAAGGAAAACAATGACGTTTACCATGATAAAAATCGCAGGCCATAAACATGCATGTTTATTGGCAGAACTTGGCTAGCTGTGGTCATCCATTGCTATGTATATATATGCACATGTATGTATGTATATGTATGTCTATTTATTGGAGATGTTGCTTTGTTTGAAACGTTAGGCACAAAGACACAACATGGCTGCCCTGGAGATGACCTATTGCTTTCAAGTTGCTTGAACACATCAGAATTTCCATTGTTAAGGTTGATTAATTGAAACTGATAAGTTACCATGAATAAAGATTGTTTTTCTGTTTAATGTGGTGGGCCTGATTTGGTAAATGCCTCATTCATGTAGCTTTGCGGTGCAGCATATGGGCAAGAGTCATTCAGTATCACAAACATATACAATTTATTATGCTTGTATGGGCACAACCAAAAGGCCTTTTTATTTTAATGACAAAGTTGCAATGAAAAATTTTACTTAAAAGAGTCACTAGTAACATGAAGTGCGATTTTGCCATTTATACTTTGAGTTTCTATCTTTGCGTTTCTGGGAGTCGTTTTTAAGATATAATATTTAAATACAATAAGAAAGAGATGTGTATATCCAAATTATACGGTAACAGTCATTGGGAATATAGCAGAATTGATCTTAAATTTAGCAGGCGTATGAAGAGCAGGCACTTTATTATCTGATGCCACCTGTGCATTATACTGTTGATAAAGTTATCATAAATGTTTCTTTGGGACGCCACCGCACTGCCCGCGCTGCCCCGTTTACGACAAAATACAAAGGAGGTTGGTAAATAACATGTCAGCCTCCCCATGTCCTTTTTAAAAAAATATTAATTAGTAAAATCAAAAGACAAAATTTAAAAATAATTTAGGGACTATCACATGAGAAAACAGTGGGTTTATTAGATTTCAATTTTCCACAATTTAACTAACCTGTTCTTGAAAGCTGGAGTCACTTTCTGAAGTTGTTAACCAACTAAAGATTGCCAGGAGTGTTTACTGATAAGGGTAAGATTTCTAATGTTTCCATAACGATGTTGTGCAGAAACTTTTTTTTTTCTTTCCGTTTTCCTTTAGGCTGCTCATGTAATCACCAGCAGAGTATTAACCAAAAAATATGAAAGGCATGCAAATGAACTAAGGGAATGACTGTATCCAACCATCAAAGAGATAGTTACCATATTCAGCTTTTAATGTCTTATCAAATAAATTCTCTGGTCATTCATGTCCATGAAAGAGTTCAAGTTCACCCAACATTTCTCAATTAGATTAGATGGGTAATCTCAGTTCAGCTCTTCTGGAGAGTAATAAACCACATTGGTCACAGTTGACCACCGCTAGTATGCGTTTCATAAAGGACTGGATGTCCATTGGAAAGCTAATCAGTGCACCGTCACTTGTAAAATTCCCTCCTGCATTTGGAAGTGATAATCTGTATCTAATTTTTAAAGAAAAATTTACTCTCCTTTCACTCTGCTGAGGCCAATTTCTTTTCTGGACCTGAATAGAGATCATTGGTGAAACAGTACCAAATAGCTTTGGTATGTGTATAACAAAAACCCACCTCTTTGTAGAACATAACAAATTATGCGATGTTCACAGATGCGCTTCCCATCGTGCCTTTTGTGAGAAAATGAAGGCCCGACTCGGTTCCCCACCCCCCTCTTTATGAAAGACTAGGCTGCCAAGGCAATCTGTCCTAATCCTAGAGAAAAATAAATATCCTTAATATGGAAGCTTTAGATCATTATTTTTAAAGTGATTTTCATCGGGACTTCTGGTCTATGTAGTTGCACAAGTATGAATTTGAGGTTACAAACAGCTACGTGTTCCTAGGAACAGGCGAACAGCTTGGGGCCTAAGGATTAAATTGTGCCTGTTTCTCTAACTCATCTGTGAAGTTTTGGTATTTAGTGGAAATGCTGTTTTCACACAATTTCATGCTTAAATTTATCGGTTACCAAGGAAGTTTAGTAATTTTTCAGTTATTATTTTTTTTTTTGAAATATACACACTGTAATATTTTATATTTAGTTTCTCTATGCGGGCTTTTGATCATCCTTTCCTCCCGGCATTATCGGCCTGTAGTTGTCATACAACCCTGTGTAAATTTCAGGTGTCCAGCCCGAGGACCTGACTTACGGACATCGTGAAATGAGTCCCGCAGGAAATTTAGCAAACGGCCGTCATCTCCTATAGATATTTTTAAAAAGAAGAGAAACAAACATTTTTCTCCTTGTGATGAGAGCCTTTAAGATCTACATACATCCCCAGTGGTTGTTTATCTCAAAACTGGAGTTTGTATCTTTTGACCACCTTCCTCCAATTCCCCCTTCCTATTTAGGGGGAAGAGGCCATAAGCAGATCATTCTGAGTAACACGGTAGCAGTTTCTGCAGAAATGGTGAGGTGTGCAGAGAGGCCTTGTCAGACCCACCGTACCTCACCGCACTCCCTCAGATCCTGGTATTACTGTTACTGAACGTGCTAGTCAGATGGTTAAATGTCTGACTCTTGATCTCGGCTCAGGTCATGATCTCACGGTTTGTGAGTTTGAGCCCCATGTCGGGCTCTGTGCTGATGGTGTGGAGCCTGCTTGGGATTCTGTCTCTCCTTCCCTCTGTCCCTCCCCTGCTTGTGCACATGCTCGCTCTGTCTCTCTCTCTCTCAAAATAAATAAATAAACTAAAAAAAAAAAAAAGAATATAAATTCCAAGCCCTAAGAAGACTCTCGGCATCCTCAGGGCCTAGCCCAGGGCTTTGCTTATAGTAGGTGATCGTAACACCTGTCCAATGGGTGAATGAATGGAGTAACAAAGAAACAAAGAGAAGGTGAAACCCAGTAAAGGTAAGTAATGTGGCTCCCTTGGGACCCATGGCCTTTGTAGCTCCTCCAACATAGGTTCTGGTCTTGGTCATCAGACTGGCTTTGCCTAATGGGACAGGAGCAAATACGGGGCCACCAGAGACTTGAACCGTCCCTGTGCATTGGAGCTTGTTTTCTTTTGCTGCTCTTGAGAACTCTGAGCGCACCATGATCACAAGACTGGGTTTGCCTGCTCAGTGATAAGAAATACAAGATCCCGTCACCCTGTCACCCCAGCAGATAGCCAGCATGAGGCCATCGATGGCCAGCTAACCACGGATGAGTGCAGCAAGACCAGGCACAAGACCCGCCACCTAGGTGAAGGCGCATACAAAGGCACAGAAGCATGGAATCACATGAAATAGGGAACAGGAAGTCATGTGTTATGACTAGATTAGAGAGCCCATGTAGGGGAGAGGGAGCTCTCAGGACAGGTCTTATATGTTAAACTGAAAACCTTGGTTTTACCCTGAAAGCCACCGATATGTATTGATGGATTAAGCAGGGAAAACAAAGTGTGTAAAAAGGAACCAAAAATTAAAATCTTTACGGACTCCAACACTTAATACTCAGAGCGCCAGCAGAATTGAGTAACCAGGAGAGACTGAGAAGGATGCTTCGGGAAGTAGGAGGAGAACTAGAACAGGTTGGTGACTTGGAAGTCAAAAGGAGAGCATCTTAAGAATTAAGGGTGACTCATTAGTAACAACACACTGGGGTGCAGTCAAGTGAGAGAACTGGAAACCAGTTTCACATCTGATGGATTCCGATGACCTAGGCAAGAGCTGTGTCTGTGAGATGTGGAGCCAGAAGGCAACTGGAGTATCCCGGAGAAGGGGAAGGAAGGGGAGAGAGCAGGCTCTGACTGCTCTCTGGAAGGCTGACATATAAGGTAGGAGGACCAGAAGGCGTTTGCTTGAAGAGGAAGGGAAGGAAAGAGTAAGAAAAGGAGGCATGGACATGCTTATAGGACGAGGGCATGGGGACCGCTGGGACACCATGGTACCCTTTAGTCCAAGGACGACTAGAGACTTTGTACATTAGTAACCTAAGTTCATAACAGTAGAAGTCTTAGTGGAATGAACTTCAGATTCAGTTTTACTAAACATTTGTTGATCACTCACTGACTGCCAGGAAAGTGACAGGCAAATTTATACACAATTTATAGGCAAGGCTTATCACATTCAATTCCTTAGTGCTAGAATGTGTTTTGAAGCTTGGAAGAAGTAAGTTTCTAATCAATCAAGGGGAAATGTCTCCTTTATGGTAAAAATTAATGGCAGAACATGTCATGCAAAGTGGAAACATAAAGTCACTGCACTCATTTGGGACAGTGGCTATCCATCTATTTAATGTGGATGTCATGGAATTTATTCACTTGCCTTTCTGTATTAGCTTCGTAGGGCTGCCGTAACCAAGTAACTTAAAGTAGATGGCTTAAAACACCACATGTTAATTCCCTCACATGAGTTCTGAAGACTGAAAGTCCAAAGCCATGGTGTTGGCGAGACCATGCTTCCTTTCTGACTCTGAGGAGAATCCTTCCCTTCCTTCTTCTCCCTAACTTCTGGTGGTGGTCATCCATCTTTGATGTCCTTTGGATTCTTGCTACATCATTCCATTCTCTGTTTCTGTCACCACAAGGCCTTCTCCCTGTGTCGAAATTTCTCTCTTCTTAAGACACAGGTCATAATGGATTAATGACCTAATGACCTCATCTTAACTTGATTACATCTGCAAAGACCCTATTTTACAAATAATGTCACATTCACAGGAACTGTGGGTGAGGGTTTCAACATCTTTTGGGGGCAGAGGACAGAGTTCAACCCATAATGCATTATTGTCTGGAAAAGGTAACTCATTGCCTATTTCGCAGGTAGAATACTAGGAAAAATGACTTTTACCAAGATGCGACAGAGATTTTTTGAGTGTTATATTAGGAAACATAAATAGAAGGCATCCAAATTGATAAGTAAGAACTAAAATTCTCACTAATTGTAGATGATTTGATACTATACATAGAAAACATAGAAGACTCTGCCAAAAAAACCTACTAGAACTGATAAATGAATTCAGGAGGTTTCAGGATACAAAATCAATGTACAGAAATCTGCTGCATTTCTGTAACTAATAATGAAGCAGCAGAAAGTGAAATTAAGAAAACTATCCCATTACAATTGCACAAAAAATAGTAACATATCTAAGAATAAACTTAACCAGAGAGGTGAAAGACCTGTACTATGAAAACTGTAAAACACTGATAAAAGACGTTCAAGGCAACACAAAGAAATGGAAAGACATTCCATTAAATGTGGGACCACAAAAGACCTTAAAGAGCCAAAGCAATCTTGAAAAAGGAAAAACTGGAAGTATCACAATTCCAGATTTCAAGTTATATTACAAAGTTGTAAAAATTAAACCAGTATGGTACTGGCATAAAAATAGACACATAGATCAATAGAATAAAACAGAAAACTCAGGAAACCCACAACTATATAGTCAATTAATCTTCGACAAAGCACGAAAGAATATTCAAAGGGAGAAAGACAGTCTTTTCAACAAACGGCCACATGCAAAAGAACGAAACTGGACCACACTTTCTTTCATCATCATACACAAAAAGAAATTCAAAATGGATTAAAGACCTAAATGTGAGAACTTAAAGCTGTAAAAATCCTAGAGGAGAGCACAGGCAGCAATTTCTCTGACATCGGCCATAGCAACACTTTTCTAGATATGTTTCCTGAGGCAAGGGAAACAAAAGCAAAAATAAACTATTGGGACTACATCAAAATAAGTCTCTGCCCAGCAAAAGAAATAATCAACAAAACTTAAAGGCAAACTACCGAATGGGAAAGGATATTTGCAAATGACATATCCAATAAAGGGTTAGTATCCAAAATATATAAAGAACTGATACAACTCAACATCCAAAAAATAGCCCAATTAAAAAATGGGCAGAAGTTATGAACAGGCACTTCTCCAAAGGAGACCTACCGATGGCCAACAGACACATGAAAAGATGCTCAACATCACTGATCACCAGGGAAATACAAATCAAAACTGCAATGAGATACCGCCTCACACCTGTCAGAATGGCTAAAATCAACAACACAAGAGACAACAGATTTGGCGAGGATGTGAAGCAAGGGGAACCCTCTTGCACCATTGGTGGGAATGCAAACTGGTGCAGCCACTGTAGAAAACAGTATGGAGTTTCCTCAAAAATTTAAAAATAGAGCTACCCAATGATCCAGTAATTGCACTACTGAGTATTTACCTCCAAAATACAAAAATGCCAATTCAGAGGGATACATGCAGCCTTATGTTTATTGCAGCATTATTTGCAATGGTCAAACAGTCTACTGGCTGATGAATGGATAAAGATGTGTGTGTGTGTGTGTGTGTGTGTGTGTGTGTGTGTGTGTAGTGGAATATTAGCCATAAGAAATGAAATCTTGCCATTTGCAATAACATAGATGGGGCTAGAGAGTATAATCTAAGTGAAACAAGTCAGAAACAAATACCATATGATTTCACTCATATGTGGAATTTTTTCTTGTCTTTTTAAAAAATGTAAGCTCCAAGCCCAATGTGGGGCCTGAACTCATGACCCCGAGATCAAGAGTCACATGCTGTACCTACTGAACCAGCCAGGTGCCCCTCATATACAGAATTTAAGAAATAAAATAGGGGCATGCGAGTGGCTCAGTTGGTTAAGTACCTGACCCTTGATTTCCACTCAGGTCATGAGCTCATGGTTGGTGAGATGGAGCCCCTCATCGGGGCTCTGTGCTGACAGCGCAGAGCCTGCTTGGAATGGAATTCTCTCTCTTCCCCTCTCTTTGCCTCGCCCCTGCTCTCGCACACATGCGCCTTCTGTCTCTCAAAATAAATAAATATTAATAAAAAGAAAGAAAACAAATGAGCAAAGAAAAAAAAAAGACAGAGAGAGAGAGACAAACCAAGAAACAGACTCATAACTATAGAGAACAAATAACAGAGAGGAGGTGGATGGGAGGATGGGTGAAATAAGGGATGGGGTTTAAAGTGTATACTTATCATGATGAAGATAAAATAAAATCATAAAAAAGAAAATAAAAATGTTTTTAAAAATGGTAGATATTTCGGGGTGCCTGGGTGGTTCAGTTGGTTAAGCGTCCAACTTCAGCTCAGGTCATGATCTTACGATTCGTGAGTTCGAGCCCCACATTGGGCTTTGTGCTGACAGCTCGGAGCCTGGAGCCTGCTTCGGATTCTCTGTCTCCCTCTCTCTCAAGAATAAATAAACACTTAAAAAAATTTTAAGGTAGATATTTAATGCACACTTTTGATGTTTGAGACAATGATAACCGTGACCATAAAGTTACAAGACAAAATGTTCTTAGAACAGATTGTATACGTAAGGTAAAGCTGAAAGGTCTTTGGTTCAGAAACATGAAGAAAACTGGTTTGAACATTTAGGACTTTTTCTGGTGAGGGGAGAAGGAAGTACAATGGTAGAGTGAGTCTGTGATTTAATATACCATATGGACATGATAAATTCAATTTTAAAAGAAAAACCAGAGAAACATACTGGGCAAGATAAGATAAACATTTCTCTAGTCAAAAGACATGTGAAGCAATGAACCAGGTTGTTACGGATTGAATTGTGTCTCCCTGAAAGACGTTGAAGTCCCAGTACCTATGAGTGTGAACGTCGTTGGAATAGGGTCGTGCAGACGATCCAGATGAGGTCTTCAGGGCGGGCCCTGATGCAGTGTGTCTGGGTCCTTATCAAAAGGAGAAATTTAGACACAGATACAGACACACACAAAGGGAAGGCAATGTGAAGACACAGGGGAAATGCCGTTTACCAGCCAAGGAATGCTCGAACTTACCAGAAGCTCAGAACGAGGCGTGGAACAGGTTCTCCCTCACCTCCCTCACAGCTGTCAGAGGTCACCACCCCTGCTGACAGCTCGATTTCAAACTTCTATCCTCCAGAACTGTGACACGATACATTTGTGTAGTTTAAATCACCCGGTTTGCTGTACTTTGTTACAGCGGCACTTAACTAATTCCTTCTTCTAACATTTCTAATAGCCACAATGGCTATCAGGTACGTGGTAAATGATCTTATATGTTGTTTATGCATATATGCAGTGTGTGTAGTCATATTATAGAATATGCACTTGAATATGAATTTGAAAACCTTACTAAATTATATTAATTCTACTTACAGTCTAGAAACAATATATAAAATAAGGCTAACATTATGCCTGAAATTTCTTTTGCTTTTTATTTATTTAAGTTCCAACTGCTTATGTAAAATTATTTTTGTGTTTAAAACAAAAACAGGAGCAACGGAACTCCACTCTCAACACTTATTTCTACAAGTTGGTGGAAAACACATTTAGAAAACAAAAATACTTTTCAAGTCCAGAGCTTCAAAGGGTAAAAAGAAAGGTTTCTGAATTATTTCAAATATATTGCAATTGTTCCACTATTCTTTAAAAGCCTTTGAAATCACCTCTTCGATATGTCTTCCCTAAAAGTCTCAGAGAATGAACAAAACAATGTAATCTAGGTTTAAATTTGGGTTTCTCCTGTGTTTCAGATATTTATGTTTGAGCTTTCTCTTACTGACAAGCCACTTAAAGGGTCAGTGTTACTTTGAGGTTTTATCTATGAGATTCGTGTCTTTGGGGCTCATTAAGAACATTTCCAAAGATTACAATGTCAATAGCACCTAATTACTGGACTGTGAGAAAGGTCTTCTTGAGTACATAAAATATGTGGCAGTCCCCAGTATACAATGGGCAGTTCAGATCCCAAATTTTATCACAGTTCAGTAGCAAACAAATTAATAATGTTACCTGGGCTCTCTTGGGATATGCATAAAAACTGCTTTGAAATTTTGCAGATAGTATCATACCTCAGTTTTTGTTCTCTTATATTAACAAAAATGTATTTCTATTTTTTTTAGTTGTCTCTTTTTCTATGTTGCATGTATGACTCTCTTGTTCTCTTTAGAAGTTTTTGGACTAAAACTTGCAACGTAACAAAACATTATTTTCAATCTGCTTAGAAGAGATGTATCACCTGAAATAACATGGCTTTAAACCATATTTTATGTTTTATTTCACTCTTTTCAAAATGCCTACTGTATATTTTGATACAAATGATCAATTTTATTCTCATACTCCCGGCTGGTAGAAAGATAATACTGAAGAATTAGAGGAGAGACTAGTTCTTTTAAATCACCAGACTAGCCTAGGGCTGAGGACATTATGACTCTTGTGTCGTGAGCTAAAAGGTAGGTTCACAGACTTTATTTGGGGGACTTGGGATAATGTGACCAAGAGCTCAGGAGGAAAGGTGAGGAGAGGGGTTCGCTAGGCACATAACACGTATCTCATGCCATCCTCATCACACAGCCATGAAGTGGGGTCACCATCCCCACTGTACATAGCAGAGGGAATTGAGATGACGTCAGTAAGTAAGTGGTTGGAACTGGGATGGGAACTGAAGTCTGTTGGCCTCCATGGCCTCTCTCTTATGTCCCATATTTTCCCATCGTGTGTGGTTGGGAACGGGGCTCATGCCATGCATGAGTCTTGGGTAAGTCAATGTAATTGGATGATGACCAGCCGGGGCTCTGGGCCCACACTGTCTGGGTTTGAATCTAGCTGTGCTATTTGTGGTATATGGTAGCCTCCTAACCCTCTCTGTGCCCCACTCTCTCCTCTGTAGACTGGGGTCAAGCAAGAATGTCAGCCTCCTAGGGCTTTGTGAGGACAAGACCTAAAACGTGAAAGACATTTACAATAGTACCTACTTCCACTAAATGTCAGCCATACCTAAGTATTAAAAGTATCTTGTGGTGTCAAAGTTCAACCCAATAACCTCTTAGGTTCTTTGCTGTAAAACTGAGGATGCTGTTACCATAGAGGCTAAATATTCGGTAAGTATTTAAAACATTAATATTTGATTTACATGTTCTAGAAAATGGAATTCAATACAACAGTGACTTTAAAGAGTTTGATTTGAGGTCTGTCACCAGAGATCTTACAGAAATCCCCCATGTTATAGAAAATCATAATGTGGCTTAACACCTCCTTTGATAATGTACTTGTGAATTGTGCTTGAAAATACTAAAAATGTATTAAACTATTTCCTGGGGGTCTGAAGGGGGTACTCAAGCATCTGAAGTATCTGAGACACTTGGAGTGACTTGGTTCATGAAGATGCTTTGGCCCTTTGAATGTCTAGTGTGGATACCATCCAGTAGCCGTAACCTGTGTGCTAGTGAGATCCATTTACTCCCCAGATCAGCAAATTTATAATTCAGTTTTCCTCCTGGCATTCATTTATTCGTTTCCATTCCTTAGAAATAGAAGATGTATTTCTATGTGCACCTGGGTGGCTCAGTGGGTTAAGCGTCCCATTTCAGCTCAGGTCATGATCTCAAGGTCACGAGTTTGAGCCCCGCATCGGGCTCTGTGCTGACAGCTCGGAGCCTGAATCCTGCTTCAGATTCTGTCTCTCTCTCTCTCTGCCCCTCCCCTGCTTGCTCTCTCTCTCTCTCTCTCCCAAAAATAAATAAACATTAACCAAAAACTTAGAAAAAAAAATAGAAAATGTATTTCTAGTAAATTTTGGATTAACTGGAATCCACTTAACCAGAAACTGTTGTTAACTGGATTATTTCCCCACACTATCTTCAAAGGGAACAAAGCGGAATGTCAAAGTGTATCAGAGATTTAGTAGAAAACAATTCCGGGGTTTCATCCAGAGATATTTGATGTGAACGCTGTCACATACATCTCCAGTGCAATGCAGATAAACGTTCAGAATGGTGGTAGAGCTTTGTGGAGTACTGCAAGATTATGGATCATAAAAAAGCATTTACATTATTTTATTCAGTAAAACAAAAGAGCAGATTAATGAAGGGTAGAAATAACCCTGCATTTTCAGGGCTGAGGAAAGGGAGTGATAGCGTTTGTTTCAGCTACAGCTACCTTGTATTCTAGGTGGCCATCAGGTTAATTTGTACACTTTGAATGGACGTTTGAAAAATGGGAAATCAATTTTTGGATGCAAAATCATCAACTGAATCTTCTGGGAAATGGAATGCTGCTGTTAATTAAACTCTCTAATTAAAATGTCAGGCAACCCACAGGTTCCAAATTCAACAGTCTAGATTTTTTATAATAAATCCTGAGAGTCTCTCTTACCCTAATACATTATGAGGTTTTGGAGGTAACATGCTGTGTGGGTTAGAATTTCAACAACTCAACAGATAGAATCTTAAAGAATCTAAAGTTATTTAACTGCAGATACCTTTAAAAGGTTGCCACTCTGGGACAGGTGTAGCTCAGTCGGTTAAGCATCTACTTTGGCTCAGGTCATGATCTCAGAGTTTGTGGGTTTGAGTCCTGTGCCGGGCTCTGTGCTGACAGCTCGGAGCCTGGAGCTGCTCTGGATTCTGTGTTGTCTCCCTCTCTCCCTCTGCTCCTCCCCCACCTGTGTTGTGTGTGCATGCGCTCTCTCTCTCTCTCTCTCTCTCTCTCTCTCTCAAAAAGTGCCACTCTGCCAAGCTAGTAGCTGCATGCTATAGAGTCAGGTGTTACTCTAATGTAAATGGCAGCCCAGGGGGCAGACAGCACTATGACTGTTGGAAGAGTTCTCTGTACCCAGGGCAGGTGCATCTAGAACAGACACTACCTACAATATAAGCACCACAGAAAAAGCCTGTCTGTTGCAGGGACACCCAGAAGAAAGGTTCCTCTCTGCTAAAGCACAATGTAGTTTTCAAAAAGTGGATTTTAAAATTGGGGCCCAGGGTTTAAAAACTCTTATCCCACATGTCTACCTTGCATAAATATTCATTATAAAAGTATACTTTTAAACATTCCCAGACATGAAAAACGGAAATTGCTGACTCCCTTTGGTTCTCATCATCAAACTAATAGAATTCAAATGAATAATGTCATGTTTTGTTAACCTAACTTGTGTATTAGAGAAAAGGATGCCTGGTTATTTCCTAAAGACTAACAGAAGCCTATGGACAAAACATACTTCTGGTTCCAAAAGACTTCAGCTTGAAGCCCCGTCAGGACCCATGGGAGATGCGGTATGCCAGAAATAGTCCTACTTTCCCTCTGGTTCTTAAAATGGACCAACGGGAATTCAACGGGAGGTTCAGGTTTCTTGATAGTTTAATAACATAGAAAAGGATCCCAACTGAGACCATTTCTACTTTTGAAGTATGATTAAATTCATTTTCAGTGAGCAGTGATTGATAATCAGAAATGCACGGTAGCATTCTTTTATTCGGCATATCCAAGTATTGGTTTTATAAACTGGCTGGAAAAAAGTATCGACCCACAATTCCACACTCCTCACTGTAACAATGAGAAGGAAATCTCAATCTGGACTAAGGACCCATTCTGCGTGTGAACCTTTTTTTTTCCAACAATAATGATACTTACCTTTTGATGAAAGGGGGAAATCTATCTGATCACTGACTACATCCGTGTCCTTGTTGTCTAGCTGCAGGAAAACCAAAATGTTTCATTACTGAGGGCGGATAATAGCAATTGATTAAATGTTTAACAGAGAAAAAAATAATCTACTCACCACAGCTGTATGATCACTTAATGAGGAGGTAGCATCTGTTATCAGGTTAATTTTAGACTGCACAAATAAAGGTTTTAATTTCTGAAAGGCACAGAAGGTATTATTGTGTTATCAAGAGGAAATGATTATCAAGTCAAATGATGTAGGATGTTCTTTGGCCCTTAAGTAACCAAGATCTGAAAACTAAGGTCCTGATTTATTTACTTAAATATGGCTGGGGAAATCCTTTCCTTGAAACCCATGGGATAGACACACTCCTTCCTTATTTGGACTACCTTGAGAGAAGATTCAAGAAACATGTTTTCGTCAGTGTCTTTTCTAACTCTTCTTCCTTTTCTTTCTTTTTTTTTTTATTTGAGTACAGTTGACACACAATGTTACATTAGTTCCAGGTGTACAATTGAGTGATTTAACAAGTTTACATGTTATGTTATGTGACGCTCACCACAGGTATAGCTACCCTTGGTCCCCTGTTTCCGCTTCCTTTTGATGATCTCCACCCCATTTGGGGCTTAGAATTTGTAACTGGGCCAGGTATCCCAGGCTTGTCCCCAGCACCTCCTGGCTCTGGGAAGCTATGGCAGTGGGGAGCCTGATTCCCAGGGACTGAATGGTGAAACACCAAAAGCATCTCTTCTAGGAGTTCATGAGCAGCAGCGAGCAAGCAGAGCTGTTACTAGCATCATATATTGCAAAGTAAATTACATTAAATGTGTACAGGTGAGAAGGACCAAAGGAACACTACACGTGTTTATCAAAAAGAGAGGTCCGGACCCACAGACTTCTGTGAAGTTTTCCCTATTCGAAGCTTCTCTCGTGGTGATTTGTGTGCATGTACACGTCTGCACACAGGTGTGTTCATATGTATTTTTCTATTCCCCATGGCCCTATTTTTCTATTCCCCTATTCCCTGGGCCCCATGGCCCAGGCCCACTCTCTCTTTGTCACCAATCCAAGGAAATGATTTAAATATTTTATGTGTATTTTTTTTTTGGATATGTTCTTGCAAAAACACGTAATTTTGTGCATATGCCTCTTAGTTTGCAAGTGGTGTTATGTGATATCCTGTTTTGTTGCTTCTAAGGCATAGCTTTCTGGTATTTTAACATCCCTAAAATTGGGATGCATCTTGTAATGGATGGAGTGTCACAGCACAATTGGCAGCACTTTTCTCTTTAAGAGACTTAGAAAGTCTCGAAACAATGTTAAGCGCATCTTAGATTCAAAGTGAAGGGGGCGCCTGGGTGGCTCAGTCGGATGAACATCCGACTTTGGCTCAGGTCATCATCTCGTGGTTCGTGAGTTCAAGCCCTGCATCAGCTCTGGGCTGACCACTCAGAACCTGGAGCCTGCTTTGGGTTCCTTGTCTCCCTCTATCTCTCTCTGCCCCTCTGCTGCTCATGCTCTGTCTCTGTCTCTCTCTCCCTCTCAAAATAAAAAAAAACATTAAAAAGTAATTTAAAAAGTGAAGTACCATATACCTTGTGTGTTCCCACTTCTCTTGCTAAGTACTAAGTAGTTTGAATAAGTACTATATTTTTAAGATCCATTTATTCTGCTACATATGTCTAAAATCTAGTACTGCACAGTACATAGTACTACCTCGTACTGCAAGCATGTATCTGCCTCATTTTTCCCCTCTGCTCACTAAGGCAGTTCAAGCTACAGCATCGTCTGTCACCAGCACCATTTCATAGCTTCCTAACCTGCTTCTACACACCCCGCCCGCCCTCCCAGTCCTCCAGAACTGCCTGAGTTGCTGCTTTAAAATGTTAAGTGAGGAGGCACTTGGGCGGCTCAGTCGGTGAAGCGTCCAACTCTCAATTTCAGTTCAGGTCATGATCTTGCGGTTTGTGAGATTGAGCCCTTTGTCAGGCTGTGTTCACAGTGTGGAGTCTGCTTGGGATTCTCTCTCTTCCTCTCTCTCTCTTTGCACCCCCCCTTTCAAAATAAATAAATAAACATTAAAAGAACTACTCTTGTCAATGACAACAGTGACCTTCATAAAATGTTAAGTGAGATTTTCTTATTCCTCTGCTGGAAACTCTAAAAGGCTCTCAATTTTACTCAGAGTTAAAAAAAAAATCAAAGACCTCTTATTCCTTTGACCACATTCATTATATTTTCTCTCCTTGCTCACTCTTCTACAAGCACACCGGATACTTTGCTGTTTTTCAAGCATGCCAGGCACACTTCTATATTAGAGCGTTCCAATGGTTCTTTCCATGTCTAGAAAATCCTTCTCCTATGAAAGTACCATCAAGTCTTTCATGAAAATGGTAAAAGAAACCAGTGTTAAATGTATGACTGCTAGGAATTTAAATTTTAATGTACGCCATAGACTCATACCTTTAAGCGTGAGTGTAGCAGAAAACGTAACCTCTATGGCACGGTGGGAAATGGTTAAAATCCTGCTAAAATTGGGGATCAGAAATAGGTGCTGTGCCCATCAACCTGCCTTCCAACTGTAAATGTGAAGGACATCGGTAAGCAATACACAAGAGAATGCAGCCGATAATATTGGGTTTCACCACATCTCACCCTGTCAAGGATGAGAAATGAGTATATAAAATAGGAACTATGAAAACACTGTAGAATCAGGTAAATGATATACTGAAATCAGAAGAGGTGTATACTTTTAAAATGGTCTATGAAGAGATCTACATGAAAACTTCATTAAGCTTTTTGGGCCCACGAGTAGAGTACAACAATAAATGGTCTCTAGGAAACATAGGCAGCAATCTTTGGAAAAGAATGTAAAGGAATTATGGATGTGACATAGAAAGATTACTTGTGATTAAAATATAAGAGCAGCATTTAAATCCAAATAAAATTTCCACTTCTTATATTCTTAAATGTAGCCATAAGCTGACGAAACAAACAAACAAACAAACAAAACCAGAAATGTTTGTATCTCAGACTAAGGGAAGGTGGAAACTCAAGCCTTCCATCCTGGAGCTCCCATTCACCTTGAAGGCATTCGTCAAACTTACTGGATGAATGCAAGAGTTGTCAAAGGGCCCTAGGACTCTGGACCCTCAGGTCTACCTAAGATGTGTAGTCACAAGCGCCCACTCCACTAGAAATCTGGGCTCACGAGGCTATAACCACAGTAGGGGTTCAGTACAACTTCAAGTAAGGTTCTCCCAAGCAGTTTGCAAGGAAAATTTGCAAAATGTCTCTTGAAAATTCCTAACCTAGTCCATGTTGTCTGTAAGTTGAATTCACACCTGGGGTCTGAAACACCATAAGCTGAAAGCATTTAATTTAGTGGAATACTATAGTGATGGTGCTCATGGTGATTGAAAGAAGCACATTAAAATCTTTAGTGTAAGAATTCCTCTTCAGCCCAGGCTTCAATTTTTTTTAATTTTTATAAATAAGGCTCCAAGGAAAGTGAGCAGCTCATCATCAAAAATCTTTACATATATCATAAGTGGTTGCCAGCAGAAATGAAAGAGTAGAATTAGAGCCTCTAAATCTTCAGATACAGGAATTTTCAGTCATAGAATATAAAATCAATATGTATGGTATATGTCAAGAAATAAAAACAAGAAGTTTGATGATGAATAGTAAACATAACTGAAAAACAAATCAAACAAAATTTATTTGTGCATTTCTTAAAAATGTAAATATAATAAGTGAAATTAAAATTCAGAGGACAATTTTAACAAAAATTTATACATATGTATACATTGAAAGATAGAATGGGATATACTATTTAGAATGGAGCTCAAAGACAAAGATGGGTCAAATATTAAAGAAAAAATATGGAATATAGAGGTTAGAAGGACAAGGTATAATATATATTTAATCAGGGTTTCAAAAGAAAAAGTAGGGTTGAGGCAAAATATAAACAGTGACTGAAAACTTTTCGGAACTAATGAAAGAAGTCAATCTCCACTTTCAAGAAGCACACTGAATCTCAAGCAGAATAAACAAAAGAAATCGACAACTAGACACATCATGGTAAAACTGCAGAACATTAAAGAAAAAAAGAGCTTAAGAGCGGTAACAGACAAAAAACAGATTCGCATTAAGGAAACCACAGTTAAAAAGAGCAAAATTCCCAGGGTCCTGGGTAGCTCCTTTGGTTAAGTATCTAACTTTGGCTCAGGTCACAATCTCGTGGTTTGTGAGTTTGAGCCCCATGGCAGGCTCTCTGCTGTCAACTCAGACCCTGCTTCATACCCTCTTGTCCCCTTCTGTCTCTGCCCCTCCTCTGCGCATTCTTTCTCTCTCAAACAAAAAAAGAGCAAAATTCCCTACTAACAATGAAATCTAGGCGAGAGTGGAATGATATAATCCATGTGCAAAGAGAAAGTATTATCAACCTAAAGTCTTATACCTAGCAAAAATATCTTTCAATAACAGGGGCAAAAATAGACATTTTCCGTGAAGTGAAAACTGAGAGTGTTAGCCATGAGCAGATCCCCACTTAAGAAAATTGTAAATGAGGGGCGCCTGCGTGGCTCAGTTGGTTAAGGGTCTGACTTTGGGTCAGGTCATGATCTCACAGCTCACGAGTTCAAGCCCCGCATCAGGCTCTGTGCCGACAGCTCAGAGCCTGGAGCCTGCTTCGGATTCTGTGTCTCCCTTTCTTTCTGCCCCTCTCCCACTCACATGCTATCTCTCTCTTTCTCTCTCTCTCTCTCTCTCTCTCAAAAATAAACATAAAAAATATTTTTTTAAAGAAAATCTTGATGAGTGTACTTCATACATAAGGAAAGAGGTCCCAGATGAAAGGTCTGAGTTGCAAGAAGGAATTGTGAATAAAGAAAGTGGTAAATACATAAGTAATCTCAAATAAATACTGACCAAATAAGCCTATAATAATAATATGTTATGGGGATACAGGAAACCAGATACAACTAAACTATATCACATAATAGCATAATAAACTGACAGTAGTGGTGATTTAAATTTAATTGCTTAAAGAAGTCTTTACTGAGGATGGTAAAGATACAGATTTGGATTTTTCTGATGGAGTTTAGAACTTTACTATTCCCTTGGTAATAGTCATTCTATCAGGTGTGAGTTGATATCTCATTGTGGTTTTGATTTGCATTTCCCTGATGATTAATGATGTTGAGTATTTTTAATTGTATTTATTTGCCATGTGAATATCATCTTTGGAAATATATCAATTTAGATCTTCTGCCATTTTAAAAATGATATTGTTTAGGGGCCACCTGGGTGGCTCAGTCAGTTAAGTGTCTGACTCTTGATTTCAGCTCAGGTCATGATCTCATGGTTCATGAGTTTGAGCCCTGTGTGGCACTCTGTGCTGACAGCACAGGGCCTGCTTGTGATTCTCCCTCTTCTCTCTCCTCCTCTCTCTGCCCCTCCCCTGCCCATTCACTCTCTCTCTTTCTCAAAATAAATAAACTAAAGTTTTATTTTATTTTTATTTTTTAATGTTTATTTATTTTTGAGAAAGAGAGACAGAGCATGAGCAGGGGAGTGGCAGAGAGAGAGAGGGAGACACAGAATCTGAAGCAGGCTCCTGGCTGTGAGCTGTCAGCACAGAGCCCGACGTGGGGCTCAAACCCATGAACTGTGAGATCATGATCTGAGCTGAAGTCAGACGCTTAACCGACTGAGCCACCCAGGTGCCCCTTAAAATTTTTTTAAATTGTTTTTAAATTGTATTGTTTGTTGTTTGCTTTTTGCTATTGAGTTGGATGAGTTCTTTGTACATTTTGGATCTTAGCTCCTTATCAGATATATGATTTCCAATTATTTTCTCCCATTCAGTATGTTGCCTTTTCATTTTATTGATGGTTTTCTTTGATGTGCAGAAGATTTTTAGTTTGAGGTAGTTCCACTTATTTATTTTTGCTATTGTTGCTTTTGCTTTTGGTGTCAGATCCAAAAACTCACGGCCAAGAACTATGTCAAGGAGCTTACCACCTGTATTTTCTTCTAGGAGTTCTATGGTTTCAAGTCTTATGTTCAAGTCTTCAATGCATTTTAAGTTAATTTTTGTGTGTGGTGTAAGATAGTGGTGTAGTTTTACTCTTTTGCATGTGGCCTTTCAGTTGGCTAGCACCATTGACTGAAGAGACTGTCCATTCCCTATTGTATATTCTTGCCTCCTTTGTCGTAATTTAATTTACCATCTGTGCATGAGTTTATTTCTGGGTTCTCTGTTCTAATGATCTATATGTCTGTTTTTATGCCAATACTATACTGTTTTAAGTACTATAGTTTTGCAACATAGTTAAAAATCAGGGAGCATGATGCTTCCTTCTTTGTTCTTCTTTCTCAAGATTGCTTTGGCCATGTGAGTTCTTTTGTAGTTCCTTACAAATTTGATGATTTTTTTCTTCTATTTATGTGAAAAATGTCACTGGCATATTTTTTTAAGTTTATGTATTTATTTTGAGAGAGAAAGAGAGAGACAGAGAGAGAGACACACACACACACACACACACAGACACAGAGAAAGAAAGTGGGGGGAAGGGCAGAGAAAGAAAAGAGAGAGAGAGAATTCCAGGCAGGCTCTGCACTGTCACTGGCAGTGCAGTGATTATGACCTCAGCCAAAATCAAGAGTTGGACACTTAACTGACTGAGCCGCCCATGTGCCCCTGTCACTGGAATTTTGATAGGGATTGCAATGAATCTGTGTATTGCTTTGGGTAGTATGGACATTTTAACAATCTTCATTCTTCCAGCCTGTGAGCATGGAAGATCTTGACCCTTATTTACTTCCAGTTTGTGAGCACGGGATATCTTTCTATTTATTTGTGTCTTCATCAATTTCTTTCATTGAAATCTTGTAGTTTGCAATATCCAGGTCTTCCACCTCATGGTTAAATTTATTTCTAAGTATTTTTTTTCTATTGATGCAATTGTAAATGTATTCTTTACAATTTTCTTAATTTTCTTAATTAAGAAATTATTGAATTTTCTTCAGAAAAAGGAATGCTGTTTCTGTATCTATTGAGATGATCATATGAGTTTTATCCTTGTGATGTATCACACTGATTGATTTGCAGATATCAAACCATCCTTGCATCCCTGGCATAAATCCCACTTGACGATGGTGAATGATTCTTTTAATTATTGAATTTGGTTTGCTAATATTTTGCTGAGGATTTTTGCATCTATGGAAATATCTGGCCTGTAATTTTATTTTTTTGTAGCATCCTTGTCTGATTTTGGTATAAGGGTAATGCTGGCCTCATAAAATGTGTTAGGAAGAGTTCTCCTCTTCCACTTTTTGGAAGAATTTGGGGAGGATTAGTATTAATTCTTCTTGGAATATTTGGTAGAATTCACCAGTGAAGCCATCTGGTCCTGGGCCTTTGTTTTGTTGAGAGGTTTTTGGTTACTGTTTCAATATCCTTGCTAGTAACCACTCTGTTCAGATTTTATATTTCATTATGATCCAGTCTTGGTAGGCTGCATGTTTTTAGGAATTTATTCTAGAATTCCTATGAATAAATAAGTAAAAGAGCTCAGTAGAAACAAAAGGCTTAAATTTCAAGCACTTCGTCAAAGAGAAAACCTGAATGGCCAATAAACACATGAAAAGATGATCACATTTATTAGTAGTCAGAGAAATGGGAAAAAGTTACAAACATATACACACATACACACACACATCACAAAACCACAAGAGAAACAATTACCCAATCATGAGACTGATGAAAATTATAGTCTGACAATATCAGTGGTAGAGACAACTGACAATATCAGTGGTTTCATCCATTCCTGGTTAGAGTGTTAATTAGTAACAATACCTTGGGAAACGATCTGGCTTTACCACATATGACAGAGACTGTTCATTGTCCCTCAAATCTATTCTCCCTTTTTCTTTTGGTAATATTTTCATGGGGTATTTGGCCCCTTAGTTTTCTCAGTTGCTTGCAGTTAGGTCAGATTAGTGGGATATGAGTGGAAGTGATACATGTCATTTTGGGGCCATATACTTAAGTATTTATACGCTTGCCCTGGACTTCCTGCTTCTGCAGTGTGCACCCATGGACGTGGAGTCAACCAGCTCTGTTGATATGGATGAGGGCAGCATCCTAGGAATGACCAGAGCAATGGCTGAAAAAACCTGTGTGTCTTAATGGCTGTGGAGTACTGCTCCTCATGGGCCACTCCTCTTTCCGGAACTGCTCTTCTCGTCTCTATGCCATGAAAAAGAAGTCATCTTCGATCTTATTTAAGCCAGTATATTTGTGTTGTAGCAATCATATTAGCTCATCCATAGCCTTGAACCCACCAATACCTTATGACCAGCAATTCTATTATTACTATAAAACCTGGAAAAACTGCTACCTATGGGTGTCAGGTGAAACGAAAAGAATGTCTTGGGCGACGATGCTCATAATAGCAGAGAAGTGAGGACAAACTCAAATGTTGATTGGTGGCAGGATGGATACATAAGTTGTAGTATATTCAAGCAACAGCACACTCTCAGTGGGTGAACTACAACCACACGCATCAGCATGGATGAGTCTTAAAAGCATAATGTTGAGAAAATGGAGCACATCGCTGAAGAATACTCGCAATTTTTCAAGTATATTCTTTCATTTATAGGAGGTTTAAAAACAGGCAAAAGTCAGCAACACACTGCTTAGGGACACAGGCACAAGTGATAAACACTGCCAAGAAGGACATCAGGACAATGGCCTCTGGTAGGGCACGGAGAGGAGTGTGCTCAGTGGGCTTCTCCAATTTTAGTCTATGTATATAGCCTGGGTCCTAGGAACACAAGTATTCATGTGATTGTCATTCTTTAAATTGCACATATGTATTTTCACTCATCCTTTTTGTACACATGGTTATTTCACAGTAAAAATAATAAATAAATGAGAGAAATAAACAAAATTCAGAGTAGAAAAAAAATGAGTTCTTTCCTACTGACACTCGACACTGAAATAAGAGCTTAAGAGTATGGAAATGTAAACACATCTGTGTATGATATGAATAGATTGCTAACGACACAATAATAGAACTAAAGTCAATATTGGAGGTAGTAATGATTAGAACGAACATGGTACAAAATAGAATCCTTATGCCGAGTAATGGTTCCTAACCTTTAGCCTGTCACAGGACACATAAAAATGGCATTGCTTGTAGGGAACAGTGGGGGGAATGGACGAGATTGCTCATGGCCTTAGACTGTGGGAGGAGCGGTTAAGGCTGCCCAGTCATGCCCCAACCCCGCCATCTGGAGGGCCAAGGACAGTCACTATCTCTGCAGTTTTAAAACAAGTTCAGGAAGTTCTGATGAGGGTTTCCAATGGGAAAGGTTTCCTAAAAACGCCAAGGAAAAGAACAGAGAGAATAACATTACATTAAAGAGAACATGTTGACTATGGAGGACAGAAAATAGATTTTCAACCTATGATAGTGTTTCTGAAAAAGAAACAAAAACCAATCCTGTAGATGTACTCATTACATCATTACAAAACCCGAAGGAGGCTCCAGGCTCCGAGCTGTCAGCACAGACCCCAACACAGGGCTCGAGTTCAGGAACGGTGAGATCATGACCTGAGCCAAAGTTGGATGCTTAACCGGCAGAGCCCCCCAGGCGCCCCTTAACATCATTAATTATTAGGGACTGCAAGTTACAACTTCTGTGAGACATTATTTTAGGACGGCTTAACTTTACAAACCGATGAAATCATGTTGGTGAAGACGTGGGGCACAGGAACTCTCAAACATTGTTGGTGGTTTGGTAACATGATACAATCACTCTGGAATATAAAGTTAAAAATATATATTCCCGGGCCCCAGCTCTTCCAGTCCTATCTGAGGGTTACAAAAACATATTTCCAGAAATAACTAGTACAAGAATGTTTGTAGTACTTTTTCCCCCCAAAACAGCCCCTAACTGGAAACAGCCCAGGTGTGCATCAGGAAGAGAATGGATACACGAATTATTTTTTTTTCCTACAATAGGATGCTCTTCGGCAACACAAAGAAACAACTGCTATAGATGCACACAGTCACATGGACGAATTAAGAGCACCAGGCTGCTTAAAATGAGCCAGACAGAAAAGAATACACACCGTATGTTTCCACCTACATAAATTTTAAGAGCTACCAAAACTAAACTGCAGCGACAGAAATCACAGCACTATCTATCCCGCGTGGGGGATGTGACTACGGTATTGTCTGGAAAGGGGCAGAGAAAACTTCCAGGGAGGACGGAAATGTTGTATCCTTTCTTTCATTTGGGTGATAGCTACACAGAGCAAAGCACTTCGAATGATACACTTAGTATCTGTGCACTTCCCCGTATGTATACCTCCGTAGCAAGAACATATTAAACCTTTTGATAGCCTTTGTTCAGATACGCAATTTGAAGTCTGATATCTCCTTATTCATGTCTATCTTGTCTACTCGGTGCGTCAGGCACTATTCTAATCTCTGCGAGCAAAACAGTTTACCGGACGGATCAGTCGGTGATCTCAGGAAATGTGTGGTCTGTAAAGAAAAGCGCCCTATCTGTCACGTGCGTGATCTCGTTTCCAGCACGGAGCACAGTGCTTGGTAGGTGTTAACACTCAGTAAACAGTCGTGGAGCGGAGGGGCGGCTACCTTGGAGGGAACCGAGGAGAAGTGTTAGTTGCCCAATACTCACTCACTCATCACGCTCTCTCTTCCTCTCCACCCCCAACTGTTTTACTTCAATATTTGCTCTCCACTCTGACGAGTGTCTCGACGGCCTGTGTACTGTGTGGATGTACGGATAAGGATCATGAGCCTGGAACCCCGGAGAAGTAATGGCACATGGATGTATTCTAGACCCCACGGGGGCACCAGGCCTCCTCCACAGGAAGACAGATCTCCCATCACCTGGGGGCAGGGAAGACACTCTTCTCAAGAAAAAGACTGGAGCTGTTAATATGCTTAGACGAGTGTAACTCTGAGATTTTAGAATTTGGTTTCATAAAAGTTGGCCAGTTTACGTTTGGACCAGACAGTTTTACCAGGTGATCGTAAAAAAGCCTGATTTTTGCGTAGCACAACAATCTCACGGGTCCTCTAGTATTTAAATTGTCTAGGTGATTAAATATCTGAAAAGAGCGTTCCTCCAACGAACCTATAACCTTCAGGGGAGCCTACGCATCCGACTTCGGCTCAGGTCATGATCTTGTGGTTTGTGAGTTTGAGCCCCATGTTGGGCTCTGTGCTGACAGCTCAGAGCCTGGAGCCTGCCTCGGATTCTGTGTCTCCCGAGAGGCTGCCTCTCCCCTGCCTACACTGTCTCTCTCTCTCTCAAAAATAAATAAACATTTAAAATAATTTAAAAAAAAAGAAACTATAACTTTCAGTTGAGAAGAGGAAAAACCAAAAGGGGGAAAATAGAGACTATGTCGTTTTATCTATGTAAGCCAGTCTGGGGACATTTCAGGGGAGTTAATTATTAAAACCTCAGCAAGGCTCAGGTTACCACGTGTATTTCATTAAAATCAGAAATAATTTAATGTCACCTTGCCAACATTCTTAAGTTCTTTCATCTTCTGCAGCAACTTAAATTTAGAAAATAGTTTTAGAGTAAAAACTGTTGAAAAAAATTTTTAAAGACTAATTTTAAATTGGAAGCCTCCTAAAGCAAGTGACTGTATTTTGTATTTCTTGGGCTCCTTCCCACAAACCTGATTTGTCCCAGAACACTTAGCATCCCGACAGGTGCACAAAAGCACTTACAGCATGCTCATTTTCTCCGTATGAAACTTACTGGATATGTTTCTATATCGGACTTCATTTACCTTTATAAATGAAGCTCCCAAATAAAACACTCAGTAAACAGGTTAAAAAAATAGTCTCTTTTAAAACTGGGCTTTAGCTCCAGGTGATGTCTAGGATGAAACTGAATGGCTTGGTACTAGGAAAAGATTCTTTTACCTCCCTTTGCCCTTTGGAAGGGACTGGATACTTGGATCTGGAGCTTTGAGATTTCCTTACATTCCAGGCACGCCCACATGGTCAGCCTGACAGCCACTGCCCAGGCAGTGTCACCCCACTTGGGGAATCATCACTTGCCTCTATTATAGCTCGACTGTGTTGCACTTAAACAATTTGTTCACACGTCTATATCTCACAGCAGATTGAGCTCTTTGGGGCCAGGCCCTCTGTCTTACGTCCTTTGTATCAAGCAGAGTGACTGTCACGTACTATCTACAGCGTCCATAAGGATAGGGGTTCAATAAATGTTAAGAACAGAAAGACATGTACAAATATCACCGAAGAGAAGAACAGTATCTAAACATTACGTGTACTTACGATATAATTGAAGGATGAATCAGCAAGTACTGCAAACTGACGAAACAATGTGTGCCTAGTAAACATCTCATCTTTAAGAACATGAAAGCTGAAATAAGAGAAACAGTGAAATTAAAATCTATAGAAATCATAGGAAAAAGCAAATTAATATTATGTTCATCTGGTTAGGAAGCACAATTTTGAAAGAGATATAAGTAAAACATTTAAAATGTCAGCATTTTATTTTCATTTTTATTTATTTTTACTTAAAATTTTTTTTAACATTTATTTATTTTTGAGAGAGAGAGGGACACAGAACATGAGCAGGGGAGGGTCAGAGAGAGAGGGAGACACTGAATCTGAAGCAGGCTCCAGGCTCTGAGCTGTCAGCACAGAGCCCGACGCGGGGCTCGAACCTACGAACTGTGAGATTATGACCTGAGCTGAAGTTGGCCGCTTAACCAACTGAGCCACCCAGGCACTCCTATTTTTACTTTATTTTTAAAAAGATTTTATTTTTAAGTTATCTCCACACCCAGCGTGGGGCTTGAACTCACCACCTTGAGATCTCAAGAGTTGCATGCTCTACTGACTGAGCCAGCCAGGTGCTGCTATGTTTTTCATTTTTAAAATTACATATTCCCAGCCCTGAAAAGGCACAGAAGCAGTGACAACACAGTATCAATGAGCATCTTAGGGCCCAAACTGTAGTTTTAAAAACATTTCTCCCTAAAACGAACCAGGGTATCTTTCAAAAATGGCTGCTTCTAGACCTAAGGCAATAAATGTCCAAGTTGAGCCTGGGGCATTTTATTGTTAAGGGAATCATCAAAGACCATGACAAAAGAATACAATAGTCAATCTTGAGAGGGCTCCCATTGATTTAGGATTGGAGAAATTAAGCATCAAAAATAATTATTATAATGTACTCAAACACAACAAATCTATTTCAAAAATTTGGGAACTTGTTAGCCTATCCCAATTGCAAAGGATGCTCAAAGTAGGAGATTCACTCATTCTGGAGACAAAGAGTATGCTGGAATATTTGGCTAGCTACTAGGAAGGAACACAAACAGTCACAGTATTGGGGCACCTGGGTGGCTCAGTCATTTGGGCATACAACTTCGGCTCAGGTCATGATCTCATGCTCATGGGTTCAAGCCCCACGTTGGGCTCAGAACCTGGAGCCTGCTTTGGATTCTGTGTGTCGCCCTCTCTCTGCCCCTCCTTTGATCACTCTCTCTCTCTCTCTCTCTCTCTCTCAAAATAAAAATGAAAAAAAAAAACATTTAAAAAAAGTCACAGTATTCAATCACATGGAGGGGTCTTAGAAGAGATTGGGTGTCTCATGGGTCAAAACCCAATGAGGTACCACTGCCTAATTACTAGGACGACTAAGAACTAAAAGACAGTAAGAAATGTTGGATTGGATACAGAGAAATAGGAACCCTCATCCATTGCTTGTGTAATTGCAAAATGGTGCACCCACTTTAGAAAACAGTTTGGCAGTTTCTCAAAATGTTAAACATAGAATGATTACAAGACCTAGCAATTTCTTCCTAAGTATATACCCCAGAGAATTTAAAACATATGTTCACACCAAAATCTGTCCATGATTGTTATTAGCAGCATTATATACAGTAGCCAGAAAGTGGAAATAATCAAAATATCTAACCACTGAAGAATGGGTAAAGAAAATGTAGCATATCCATGCAATGGAATATAATTTGGCAACCAAAAGTAATGAAATACTGATAAATGATACAACATAGATAAACTTGAAAACATTAAGTGAAGGAAGCCAGTCACAAGAGACCATATATTATATAATTCCTTATGCATGAAATGTCCAGAACAGGCAAATCCATAGAGACAGAAAGCAGATCGGTGGTTGCCAGTGGCTGGCAGTGATGGCGATGGGGAGTGACTGCTAATGGATATGGGGCTCCTTTGTGGATTGATGAAAATATTCTGATGTAGAGAGTGGTAATTATTGTCCAACTCTGTGAATACACTAAAACCACCCTTTAAAAGGGTGATTTTGTGGGGGTGTGTAGGTGGCATCCAACTCTTGGTTTCAGCTCAGGTCATTGAGCCCGATGTCAGGCTCTGTGCTGATAGTGCAGAGCCTGCTTGGGATTCCCTCCCTGCCCCTCTGCCCCTCCCCTACTTGTATGCTCCCTCCCTCTCAAAAAAAACAAACAAACTTTTTTTTAAAGGTGATTTATGGTATGTAAACTATATGTCAGTAAAGTTGTTATACAATAAGTTATTTTATATGCTAAAAAAATGGGACCTTATGACAAAAGAAGAAAAAAGCAGGGCAACATGACTTTAATATCACCATGATGAAGAAAATAGAGAAAAAAGTTGGTAAAATAGATTAAAATGATGGCGAATTTTGGCAGAGAACTGGAATCTACTTTAAGAAATGAGTAGTCATCTTAGAGCTGAAACAACCTTATAAGATAATACGAGCTCAATAGATGGGTTGAATAGTAGAATGGATACAGCAGAACATAGGATTGTTAATCTCAGAGGAAGATATATATATATATATATATATATATATATATATATATATATATATATTCAAAGTGAAGCCTAGAGAGAAAAAAAATAGGAAATACCAGACAAGAGTGTAGGAAAGATGCAGGTCATAGCTAACAGGAACAACTCACATATAATTAGAATCCTAGAAAAGGAGAGGCTGATAGTTGATATGTCTTAATATCTACAATGGAGGGCAGTACTCAATGCACTGGCATTATTAACACATTGAGAAAATTAACTCCCAGCACAGAATTCTATACTCAGAGAAAATACTCAATAATGAAGATAAAATAAAGACATTTTCCTATAAAGAAAAGCTGATAGAATTATTTGCCAGCAAACCTGTATTAAAAGAAAAACTAAAGGGCGCTGATCCAACAGCAGGAAAATGATCCCAGATGGAAACACATTGAAAGCAGGAAGAGATGAAGAGCTCATAGAGTAAAAACGTGGGTAACTGTAAGTGAATACTGACTACGCCAAACAATAATTGTAATGTCTGATGGTGTTAAACATTTATATGGAATCAAAATGAAAATGTAGAAGGGGTTAAATGGAGTTAAAATATTCTAAGTTTCTAGAATTCTTTTTTTTTTCTTAAAGTTTAATTGACATACATGGTCCTATTAATTTCAGATGTGCATTATGGTGAGTTTAAGATTCTAGAATTCTTGGAGAAGTATCAAATAGAAATTTGCAGAAGACTGTGATAAACAAAGGATGTGGGTTAAAATTTCAGAAAGAGTAAAGAAAGAATAACTAACAAGTCAATAAAAGAAAATATGGAATAAAAATAAGTTGATTAATCCAAAAGAAGGTGAAAAGGAGAGAAAAAGAAACAGCCTGGCTAAATGAAAAAAAAATGTGTTAAGTGATGGATACAAACCCAACAATACCAGTAATCTCACCAGAAGTACATGAAGTAGGCCAATTAAATAAATAAGACTGGCAAAGCAGATTAAAAATCCAGATCCACGCTGCTTAAAAGAGACACATTCAATATAAAACCAAAATAGGCTGAAAGAAAAGAGCTGGAAAAAATGCACCATTCAATCTTAATGAAAAAAGAGTGGTAGAGTTTTATTAATATTAGATGAAGTAGATGTTAAACCAGGAAGCATTTTTACAGATAAAGAGGAATGGCTCGTAATGATAAATATAAATGATACCTTCAGAAGAAGATATTATGTTTCTAAATTTGTAAGTATTCAGCAACATAGCCATAAAATATTTAAAGCAAAAATTGAGGGAACTAAAGCAGAAATAAATAAATCTATAAGCACAGTGGAAAATTTAATACTTCTCTCTCAATAGTTGGAACTGTGGTAAAAATATAAGTATGTAAAAGACACAGTGAATAAACTTGACCTAATTGAAATATATAAAACACTGCACCCAATGACAGAATTCCTATTCTTTCTAATTGTACATGGATCATTTTTCAGAGTCGACCATACACAGAGCACAAAACAAATATCAAAAATATTAACAGATTGAAATAATTCAGAGTAGGTTCTCTGAGCACAGCAGAATTAATCTAGAAACACAACTAACAAATCTTCAACTACCTGGAAATAAAATTTATCACTTCTAAACAACCTATGCATGAAAGATGAAATAAAATAGAATTTAGAAAATGTTTTATATTGAATGATTGTATACAACATGCCATAATTTGTGGGATGCAGCTCAAGCAGTGCTTAGAGGACAATATATAGCCCGACATGTACACAGTGGAAGAAAAAAACCATCTCAGCTTTCTTCTTAGGAAGGATAGCAAATCATACACAAAGAAAGTAGAAGGAAGAAAATAATGAAGTTAACAACAGAAACTAATGAAAAGAAAACAAATATATGATAGAAATTCAACAAAGGAAAAGTGATTTCTTTGAAAAAAATAATAAAACTGACTCAACAAGACTGATCAATAAAAAAGAAGAAAACACAAATTATCAGTATCAGAAATGAAAAGGGGACATCATTAGATCTTACAGATAATTTAAGAGTATAGTATGAGGATATTATGAACAACTTTAAGTCAATCAATTTGAGAATTTAGTGAAAAGGTAAAATTCTTCTAAAAAGACAACATAAATTATGAAATTTACTATAAGGAGAAAATCTAAGTAACTCAATATCTATTTAATGAATTGGATGTTATTTAAAACCTTCCTTCAGGGATGGCCAACAAACTCATAAAAATATGTTCAATCATCACTCACCATCAATGAAATGCGAATCAAAACCAAAATGAGAGGGGCGCCTGAATGGCTCAGTCGATTTCAGCCTAGGTCATGATCTCGCTATTCACGAGTTCAAGCCCCACATCTGTCTCCATGCTACTGGTGTGGAGCCTGCTTCAGATTCTCTATTCCTCTCTGGCTCACCCCACCTCCCACATGCTCTCTCTTTCTCAAAATAAAAAAATAAACTTAAAAAATACACAATGAGATATCACCTCACATCTGTCAAAATGGTTAAAATCAACAACACAAGAAACAACAGGTGTCGGCAAGGAAGCAGAGAAAAGGGAACACTCATGTACTGTTGGTGAGAATGCAAACTGGTACAGCCACTGTGGAATACAGTGTGGATGTTCCTTAAAAAGCTAAAAATAGAACTATCATATGATCCAGTAATTGCGCTACTGGGTATTTACCCAAAGAATACAAAAACACTAATTCAAAGGGACACATGCACCCCTACGCTTATGGAAGTATTTTTTACAATAGCCAAGATATGGAAGCAGCACAAGCATCCATCAATTGATGAGTGGATAAAGAAGATGTGGTGTGTGTGTGTGTGTATATATATATATATATATATATATATGAATATATGCGGCCAAAAAAAAAAATCTTGCCATTTGCAACAACACAAATGGAGCTAGAGAGTATTCTGCTAAATGAAGTAAGTCAGAGAAAGACAAATACCATTGATTTCACTCATATGTGGAATTTAAGAAACAAATCAAATGAGCGAAGGGGAAAAAGTGAGAGAAACAAACCAATGAACACACTCTTAACTATAGAGAACACACTGATGGTTACGGGGGGAGGGGATGGGTGATAAAGGTCATGGGGATTAAGGAGTGCGCTTGTAACGAGCACTGGGTATTGTATGGAACTGATGAATCATTACAGTGTACAACTGAAACGAATAGAACATTATATGTTAACTAACTGGAATTAAAATAAGAAGTTAAAAAATACTAAAACCATCCCGCAGAGAATGATAAACATTAACTTGAGGATAGATGTTACATTGGAGGAAGAAGAGGAACTAGGCACCGGCTGGGCACACACTGGCTACGAAGCTACTACTAACACTTCATCTTGTAGTGAGAATACACGTGCTCACTATATTGCTATCTTTCTACTCTACTAGTATATCTCAAGTATTCCTCTGTATATTTCAACGTTGAACCAAAAAAAATTTTAAACAAATAAAGAAGATAACATAACATATTTTTTTAGGGTCAGAAAGACCTGTGTCCATGCCTGAGATCTGCCACTCTTTAGCTATAAATTCTGACAAATTCTTCAGCTTCTTTGAACTTCAGTTTTCTCCTAAGAAAAGTGGAGTTCGTATTTTTAACTACCTCCTACAGTTTCAATAAGAATCTGATGCCTGTAAAATGATTAGCATTGTCTCTGGCACTATCTGGCAAACTAAACTAAAGCGTTAATCATATACATTCAACATACACAAAACAAACACACTAACACACAACTAGCAACGGCCATTTGGAATGTAGCGAATGGCATGCCCGCTGTGACTTCCCCTCCCCCCACCGTGAGTAGATTTCTAGGACAGGGGATATGAATCTCTCTTGAAGAGACATTGGTGACTTTTTAGCTGAAGAGATGAATTGTCCAACTGATTCCCGATCCTTTTGATGCTGCATATTCTCTCCCTTGTCAGCTTGAAGTGTCAATCAGAGTTACAGTAGTGGTAGCCATTTCTTACTTTTCCTTCTGCCAGAAATTCAACCAGTACACGCTTAATACATATTTGTTGTGAATCAATAAACAAAAGGATGAATTGATTGTACTGTGTGCTGAATATGAAGATAGAAGGCTGTGGTGATCCTGGCCTGGATTCTTATGTGCTTATCTTGTCTTGAACATGTTCTCCATCTTTTCCTCTTCCTCTTCTCCATCTCCGTCTCCTCCTCCACCTTCTCTTCCTTCCCCTTCCTTTTCCTCTTCCCCTCCTCCTCCTCTCCTTCTCCTTCCCCTTCCATTTCCCTTCTTCTTCCTCTTCCTTTTAGTTTCAACTGTCACTTTATTGCAAGATGGCAGAATCAATTACAAATTTAAACTATATCTTGGCTATCTTTAGTCAAGCAACAAATTTTATTAAAAGCCAACTGCTCATTCAAACGTGATCATGGAACAACTCAAAATACAGAGCAAGAAGGATGAAAAACATCTCCCTGGCCAGTAGATTGTTTTAGATTTCTCACTATGTAAAATTCAAACTTTTCATTTTTAGGAGAGGGTAAGTGTAACTTCAGTAGACAGCAATACGGAAAGATTTTGCCACATCGACTAGTCTCCTTGGTCAATTGCTTCTAGCTGTCTCCATTGAGATAGATGCATTTATAGAACTGGCTGTACTTGAGCCTTCTTTGCGAGCAGCTTTAGATCTGCAGCTCACTCGGCCACTGTCTCCTTTTCCTGCTGGGTAGAGATGCTCTCTGCACCGCATGCTTCTCCACCCAGTTTGCTCTTGTTCCTCTTGATGCATCATGTTCTTCACAGAGATGTGACAGTCCAGATGATTCTTTACTTCCTGTATACTGTATGCAGCTGTTCCTGGTAAGTAAGCTCAAGCGTTATTCCTCTGGACATCAGAAAGATAACGGTGCTTTTGAACCAAGGCCTGCTGTGGACTTCTGCATATCATTTGCATCCTGAATCTGATGGAAATCTGTTTCACCTCTTCTAGTTCGGCAATTTTTTGTTCATTGTGTTTATCAGCAAATTCTCCAGTAGAGGCACCATATGTTTTAACTACATAGATAAGCAACTCTATTGTTAATCTGGCAGAGAAGGTCTCTTCAGTAACCACATATATTTCTTTGGACAGAAAATATAAGATAAGCCCCGTTCCAAGCACATAGGGTCCTGTTATGCCAGTTCTGGGATAAAGGATCTGGAAGAATTCCTCGGGGATCAGCCCAGAATGAACTTTGCCTCCATATTCAGGAAGAGGTGGTACAGGGGCAAGATTTGGCTGCCCTGTGTGAGAGCCTTGCTGCCTTCCTGTACCCCTGGACTGAGGAGGACTGCATTCCTCAGACGGGCGGCACTACCTGGGAGAGCATAGTCCGTGAGCGTTCGCGAAGCAGCAGTCTCCGTGTCCTAGGCAGGTTTTTTCCTTCTTACCTTAGGAAGTGTGCAACTGTCAGTGATATACCACGGTGCTCGCTCTCCAGCGAGTTTTGCTGGTACCTCAGCCGATGATTTCCTGCTCCTCATCCCAGACTGCGGCACCTTCAGTGACCTTTGCCACCATCCAGTGGGCAGAGTTGCACATTCTGCCATGGTGTCTGAATCTCAGCCTTGAGGGGAGAACTCTTCCATGTTTGTTCCTTCCATAAATACTTTTCTGCAGCCCTAAAGGCAGAAGCTGCTTTCTACATTACGTTACCCCTCTATTCTTTAGAGTTTTCTATACCTCCTTTAGTGGTTAACCGCCTTCTATTAGTTAATACTTCTTGATCTTAAAAATTTCCCTGTTCAGGTATGTCCTGATGAAACACCCTGACTGATTCACCCAGCATGCTCTATTTTTCTCTACCCTAGCTGATCTCATTTAGTCTCATGGCTTTACTTATTTTTTATTTCTTAATGTTTATTTATTTTTGAGAGAGAGAGAGACACACACACAGAGCATGAGTGGGGGAGGTATAGGGAGAGGGAGACATAGAATCCAAGGCAGGCTCCAGGCTCCAAGCTGTCAGCACAGAGCCCAACTCGAGGGGCTCAAAGTCACAGACTGTGTACTGTGAGACCATGACCTGAGCTGAAGTCGGATGCATAACCTACTGAGCCACCCAGGTGCCCCTAGTCTCATGGCTTTAAATAATACCTACACTGGGTTATTTAGCTGGCTCTGTTGGTAGAGTATGTGACTCTTGATCTCACGGTCATGAGTTCAAGCCCCATGTTGGGCATGGAGCCTATTTAAAATACATACTTAAAATACATACAGGGCCATCTGGGTGGCTCAGTCAGATAAGTGTCTGACTCTCAATTTCAGCTCAGGTCATGGTCTCATGGCTTGTGGGTTCAAGCTTCATGTTAGGTTCTGCACTGACAGTAAGAAGCCTGCTAGGGATTCTCTCTCTGCTCCTCCCCCTTCTCTCTCTCTCAAAATAAACAAACTTTAATAAAAACTACATACATACATACCACCTATACTAATGCATCTCAAATCTGTGTATGCAGCCTAAGCTTTCTTCCGAACTTCAGACTCATATGGTCATGACTGCCTATTTGACATGGACTCTTAGGTAACTAATAGACATCTTAAATTGATATAAAAAACTGAAGTGATTTCCCACTGACACGTTTCCCTGAAGGACAGGGCAGGAGTTTCGAGTTTAGAAACAGTGGTCAGAGAAGATGTTGCTATTAAGGTGATACTGGAGTGAAGACCTGAAGTGAATGAGGAATGAGCATTCCCGGCAGAGGAACAGCTGGTCAAAGGTCCGGGGATGGGTCCTTTCCTGTGTGAAAAGTGCTTGCTTGTTCTCTCTCTCTCTCTCTCTCTCTCCTTCTCCCTTTACCCCCCACCCCAGCTTGCATTCTTTCTAAAAAAATAAAATTAAATTAAACACATTTGAAAAAAGACATCCAGAAAAAATGGGCTAACTGATATATATAGGGCAGTATGGATGGAATTCTTAAAAAATAGTGTAATATAATCTTCAATTTTATAAAATTATAAGAATGACTTCATTGTTTTAGATACAAAAATGAAGAGACGCAGTCGACTCTATCAGTTTGAGATTTTGTTCAGTTTAACAATTTCATGGCAGGCATCTTTGAGATTAACCACTTTGTTGCACATATGTTAGCAAAGAGGACAATGTGGATCTTTCACACAGCGTAACTTTGCTAGATGAAGACCACTGCTTGAGAAAGGATCTCTTCCCAAGTAACTCAAAGTATCTCTTTTGGACAGTAGCCTGGCTAAACTGGGGAGAGGGCTTTGCGCTGGGATATTTCGGAACAGATAAATATACTCCAAGAATGAAGTAAACTTCCATTTGCTAAAAAAGGAGGCTGGAAAAATCAGACACATCTCAGTTCTGAGTTTTGTTTGGTGATCTCAATAGCCTGCTCCCCACACTGTTCCGCCTAGGGAACTGCGAGAATAAGGGGGGAAAAAAGGATCGCTACACCCCTCCCGAGATTCTGGAGCCCCGTCCACACTCTATGGTAAAGCTCCACACTGACCCATCCCCTCTGTCCCGGAGTTCCTAGTTGTAACTCATCCCACGTCTCTGAACAGCACCTTCAGACTGACACCTACGTTTGGTTGTCTGCTTAGCTTTTTTTTTTTTTAATACATTTTATTTTTTAGAGGAGTTCTGGATTCACAGCAAATTGAGAAGGATGTACAGAGGTTTCCCACATGCTTCCTGCCCCCACGTGTCAACAGCCATGGACAGCCTCCTCCATGGTTGACAACCAACAGAGTGGTGCATTTGTTACAATGTATGAACCTACACACACACAATTGAATTCAGAGTGTATAGTTTACATTAGGGTTCAGCCTTGGTCTTGTACATTTGATGCTGTTTTGTTTTGTTTTGTTTTGTTTTGTTTTGAGTAGGCTTCATGCCCAGCACTCGGGCCAACCCTCCGCTTAAACTCACGACCCCCCGAGACCAAGAGCTGAGCTGAGATCAAGAGTCGGATGCTTACCCAACCGGGCCACACAGGCTTCCCTCTATGGGTCTTAGCAGATGAACAATGGCATGCATCTACCTTTGCAGTGTCATACAGGGGAGTGCCACTGCCCCCCAATCCTCTGCGCTCCACTGATTCATCTCCCCCTGGCCCCGAACCCCTGGCAACTACAGATCCTTTTGCTGTCTCCATAGTGTTACCTTTTCCAATACGTCTATGGAATTATAGCCTTTTCAAACCGGCTTTTTTTCAATTAGTAATATGTGAAAATTCCAGGTTCCCCCATGCCTGATAGCGCCTTTCATTTTAGTGCTGAATAACAGTCCATCGTTTGGATAAAAGACATCTTGGGTTGCTTCCAAGGTTGGGCAGTTTAATAAATAAAGCTGCCGTCAACATCCAGGCCTGCTTGACCTTGGATCCCAGAGCCCCTCACTCCCCAGCCTGGGAAGCCGTGCCTTGGGTCACCGTCAGCTGAACACTCGAAGGTCATGAGTCACCCCGCGCCGTCCCCTCACCCGTCCAGGGCCTAGCTTCTGAGCAGCCTACAGACAGCTGAGCTGGGAGGAAGGGACGAGACTCAGAAAAACGAGGAGGAGCGCCCAAGACTCCAGAGTTATTCTGAGCTGGCTCCGGCAGCTGTTGTGAAACTGGACACTCGCAGACAATTAAAAATGAAATTCTGTGGGGATACTGGGGGCAACGAGAGACAGCAAGCTACCAAGGGCTGAAGCCTCTTCCCTGACGCGGGCTGAGAACCCAGATACAAGAGTCTCAGCCGGTCAAGGGTGAGCCTGACGCAGCGGGGGCCGGAAGGTGTACGGGGACAAGCACCAGGACTCCTGTGACGCCAGAGCCAAGCCAGGCACCCGAGAAGGAGGAGAGGACAGGAGCAGCGCAGGGCTTCGGCTTATCTAGCCTCCCCTCTCCCCACACCCAAGAACGAAGGGGCTCATAACGGGCTCGAAGGGAGGAGAAGCAGGAGGGAACACCCAGAGCCCGGCGAGCCTGCGCCGGACACTTCCCCGGACGGCTCGCCGGCGCTTCTGCGCATGCGGGGAGGAGGGGCGAGGGAAGGGGTGTGGCCAAACGCCTCTTAGACATGCGCGCTCCGCCGTGATGGCGGGCCGGAGCGTGCGGGCCGTGTGCGGCTGCGGAGGGAGGGGCGCGGCGGCGGGTCGGGGGCGGTTCAGATGGCGGCCTCCCGGGGCACCAGGAAGATGGGGATCTGCTCCCGTGCCCGTGTGCCACGCCCGCACACCCTGTGCGTGGAGAGGAGCCGCCCTGCCGGCGTCGGCAGCCCGCTGCAGCAGGCGCGCCACGCTCAGAGCAAGCACTGGCCCCTGCCCTGGTCAGCGCCGCTTAGCTCCCATCTTCCCGGAGACCGAGCCGACGCAGAGACAGCGAAGGAGCGTGGGGAGGCAGCTCTGGATTGGGCCGGAGCGGAGTGTAAACCGTGCATTGGCCGAGAGGAATCGCGCTTGACCGTTACCTCGGCTGCAAGGTGAAGTTTTCCCTCTGCAGAACCAGATGGCGGCTCCCCCTCTAAGCTCTGTTCGACGACGCGGAGGGGCCGTTTGAGGGATTCAGGTCTGCGGCTGTACAGGTAGTCTCCGTCCCACGCCGTGACGCGGCCCTCGGGCTGTATGTACACTCGCTACGTTACGTGTCACCTTGAACGAACCCTTGGTGAGGCAACCACACCAGAGAGACGATGCGTTATGTCCCAACATTGCGTCCCAGTTAGTGGATGGAATGAGAAAACAGGGAAACTATGCAACCATACTTCCTGCTCTTCACAGTATTTAGAAAACAACGTGGAGCCTGCACAGACCAAAATGATGCACACGACCGTCAACAGCCTGACTAACAGCAAATCAGCTTGAAGTAAAACCGAGACATTCTTGCAAATGGTCTTTGAAATATAGGATGAATCCCACTGGGACAGATACAAGGTAACTATTAAGGATGAACGTGAACCTCACGGAAATAAGTAGGGGGCAGAGTTTCTGCTCAGTTTCAGAGAGACTCCAAAATCCATGTTTGGGGAAATGAAATTAAGTGCATATTCATTCAAGCTTTCCCCTGTTCTCAGTCTCGTGTTTCACCTGGATCTGTTGTAGGAGGCGGTTGAGGCAAGTATTAACAAGTACACTTTTCAGGGCACGAAGTGTCATCAGCACAGCCACCAAGCACAAGCAAGAGCACAGAGCAGAACGTTTTACACAAGGAGGAGATCTTTCTGTCACAGCCGATGACATTTCTGCTATCACATGGATTCTCAGTGTTCCGCCTGGGACGACCTCAGTGTAATGTACACAGCTCTGTATAGACTGTTTCTCTCTCTCTCTCTCACACGCACAATAATAGTGTACGCTTAGGAAATGCTGTGCAAATGTAGGGCATTATCATCCTATGGAATCATGTGAGCCTCATGCTTGACCTGTGACATCAGACCAATACTCCGTCGATCCTGTCTTGAATACTGCTTGACTGTGAGAAAATCTTGCAAAGGAACTTCCAACATGCGATAAAGAAGAGAATCTGGGGAGCGTTATGGTCAGAAATGAGAGGATGGAATATAGATGTGTTAAATTAACATGCTAGGACTAGGGGGAAAATTAAATAGGCATTTACTTGGTGTTGCTTTTAGCCTTTCCAGGATTTTATAGCGTTCTTCAGAATTTTGCACTTTTAAAAAGACAGAGATGACATCGGGAAGATAAATTTAAATGATTATGTGAGTTGGGGCACCTGGGCGGCTCAGCTGGTTAAGCGTCCAACTCTTGATCTTGGCTCAGGTCATGACCCCACAGTTTGTGAACTCGAGCCCCACATTGGGCTCTGCGCTGACGGCACGGAGCCTGCTTGGGATTCTGTCTCTCCTTTCTGCCCCTCCCCAGCTTGTGTGATCTCTCTCTCTCTCTCTCTCTCTCTCTCTCTCTCTCAAAATAAATAAATAAACTTAAAAATTTTTAACTAAAACAATGAATACGTGACTGAAAAATAGATCTGGTGTTGTTTTGTCTGTAAAAGGGTAGAGGATCAGTATATAAAACAGTTTTACAAAGAAGGGGTAGACCAGTTATATATTATCAAGTGCAAAAGGAACCAAAAAATTGTTTTAATAGCCCTATGAAGGAAGATGCCTGTGTAGGTCTGATTAAATCAGACACCAAGAGAGCCTGTGCGTCCTGTTGATCCCTTAAAGGTGAAATATGGAGATAGGGACTGAAAACAGAGTCTTGAATTATTTTTTCTTTAAGCGACTTCGACAACTCTTCTATTATAAGCCAGTTATTTTGCATTTCTTGTTAAAAGTGTATGCTGGCATTTTATATTAATTAATATGTACAGGAAAATGCAAGGCTCCCAATTCCCTTAGAAGACGATTAGTTACATTTTTAGAAATAGACTATGTATACATCATAACATACCTCTTCTTGAGAATATAGAATTTCTTTTCCCAGTTTTTGTTCATCCATTCTGATTCCTTCTTAAATCTGCAATACATTTATAGATGGTTAAATGTTGTATTAACTACAAATGAACAACTATGCGTCATTATTACTAGTACCTTTCTGTCTTCTTTTTCTCATTTTCTAATTTAGCCTTTAGAACTTGTATTCGCTCCTCCAAAACATGCTTGTCTTCAGTCTTTCAACAGAAAATACATCAGAAAGTGAATTATGTCAACAATATACTCTGTTCCTTCCTAAGTCTGAAAAGCTATTTCTGTTAAATCACATGCATAGTCTACCTACTATCAAAAATAATTTGAGGGAATAATGGGTTATGTTTACTTGCAAATCCCCATAAATTGCAAGAATTTAAGATCCCATGCTTCTATGTCCTACAAATGATGCATTTAAAGGCAGCCAGCTCTAGACAATATTACAAAGCAATCAAAACTTATTTTCATTCTCCTCCCCCCACCCTACCCCTGGGTATCCCTTTTCCCAAATCCTATTTTCCCTCTCTTCTTGTGACCTCTCCAGTTCATTACAGGCAGTAGCTGCTTCGGTTATTCTACTTCCTTTTTTTACCCAAACTTTTCTCAGGAAAGGATCTGACCAAATCAATCACATTAGAGTTTTATGTCATCCATTTCTCAGTATTGTTTATATTTTACAAAGGGACAAAGTTTGGTAAAAGGAATGAATCTCGAACAGAGGAATTGTAGGCCTATGAATGACAGAGATTTCTTTGGGTCCAGCCTGGATACACCCCAGAATCAGACTATAGTGGAAATCATATCCTCTGTCTCTTCATGAGACTGACTCTCAGTGTAGCTTTCAAAGTCATTGCTACTTTTTAAGAAGAGCCGGCATCAGTATAAAGAATAAGTATGTTAATAATAATGATCATATTAGTTACTATTATACCTCAGCTACTGCTAATTTCCCCTTCATTTCTTCGTGCACTGCAACTTGTTTTGGAGATCTTGTCTGGCATGAAAATAAACATATGAAATATATTGGTATGAAATATAATATTTCAAATCAGTTCATAGAGATGTTTCTCTGCAGCTTAGAGAAAGGCAACTGAGCCTTAAAATATGCCAGCCACAGTCCCACAGGGGTCTTCTCTGCCTTCTCTAAGGTACAAAGCCCAGCGTTTCACACATTGCGTTTGCAATCGGACAGTCACGGCCCATTAAAACCAACGTTCCCACTGCCATCTTTAAGTGTATTACTCTGCACTGAAGTATTGGTCAGATTTTACCATCATACTTGTTTTTTTTTTTTTTTCAGTCAGGTGGGCAGCTATTACCCAGTGAAGTCACAAGCTTGAGAAAACTTTATTTTAAATGATAACTATGATGACTTCTCACTGCTGATCTCTCTGATGATGATAAGAGTAGATGGCAGTGAGAAAACAGACTGTAAAAAGCTGCCTGGTTAGTTCCTACATGAAAGACAGAAAAAGGTGCTCCTTATTACTACCACCACCCCTCTGGTGGGCTCTGTGACCCAAAAGGCCCCAAATCTGTTGCCCATCTTGGTGAGGTGGGCTCTACCCCGGAGGGTCTGGAGCAAGGTCTGGGGACAGCAGCTAGAGGGTCCCACAGCTAGAGCTCCCCGTGAGTAATCAGAAGTGAGGGCTGGGAAGAGACGGAGAGAAAATGGCCAGGCAAGACCACAAGCCTGCAGGTCTTATGGTGTGTGGTGAGGCCACGGGTGACCAGTGCCCAGGGATGATGTCCACTCTTCAATCTGAGATGGCATCTTGGGGATGCCTCCTCGTCCTCCTGAAATTTTCATAGACAAAGGTGTCACGTGAGTGGGCCATTTTAGTGGATTGAATTTAGTGTCTGATTAAACAAAACGGAAACTGGGATGGCAAACAGAGCACCATGAAACTCAGAGACTGACTTAGTTCAATGGGAGAAGGAGCCAGACACAGCGACGACTGCCAGAATATGACCGGGGCACCTGCAGGAAACACAGGGCGCGCTTTAGGCTGCCACAAAGCCCAGAAGGTGGGTTTGAACCAATTTTACTTCTATCTGGAGGAACAGAGAGAACTCCGCTGACATCGGCTGCCATGAATAAGAATAACAAAATTTGTAATAACAGCCATAAAAGCCATCATTTACTGAGTGCCTACTATGTGTTAGGGACTTCACATATATTACTATTTATTTCTATATACTAACCTATTGATCCTTTCACTCCTATTACTTAAGATTTTTTATTGATAGATAATGCATGTACATATTTTTTATATGAACTACCAATAGGATACATGAGCCTGAAACTCTCACTTCCCAGAAGCTAAGGGTTTTGTTTGTTCATTCTGTTTTTTACTTTTTCTCATCATTATATATAAATAATAGCCTTTATTATTTATTTATTATTTACTAAGAATTTAAAGCATTCCCGTTACTTTCCACCTTCTCTCCCTCACATGCCTGAGTTTTTAAACTTGCAAGTGTTTAGCTCTTATCATTGTTGCCTTTATTATCATTTTAATATACGGAAATTTCTATGTTGTGATTTACCAATTCCCTGCAATGAAAGACGGGAAATTTGTTTACTCTTCCCCCCACCATACTCTTCACTCTCTCAACCTCCCAATTTTGGGAAGGAATGTTATTTTTACATGGTCAATGTCTATGGGATTGTTCTCGAACTATAACTGAGTGTCCTACACTTTATCTACACACAGATTCTAAAAAGTAAAATGTGTTTTTGCTAATATTATTTACTACAGGACCAAGTAATGTCATTCGCTCCATAAAGAAGGAAATGTAAACCTGTTACTAAGTTTCGCCACTGAGAGGAGGCTCTTTTCTTTTTTAAAGTTTATTTATTTTTGAGAGAGAGCGAGAGAGAGAGAGAGAGAGAGAGAGAGAGAGAGCACGAATAGGGAAGGGGTAAAGAAAGGGGAGAGAGAAAAGGGGAGGGGCAGAGAGAGCGCGCGCGCGAGAGAGAGAGAGAGAGAGAGAGAGAGAGATTGAGAGAGAGAGCGAGACAGAAAGAATCCCAAGCAGACTCTGAACTGCCCAACATGGGGCTCAAATCCACGAACCGCGAGATCATGACCTAAGCCAAAATCAAGAGTCAGACACTTAACCAACTGAGCCACTCAGGTGCCCCTAAACGAGGCTCACCCAAATGATGGTTTAATGCTGCAAATTTTAATTTTTTCTAGCTCCCCTTCCTTCTGAGTCACACTTACTTTCTCCTCCTCCTGTGTCGCTATCATCCTGCATATTGGATGCTTTCTATGTTTGGTTAGAGTATTTCTTGAGTAATTTTTTTACATGGGTTCCACATAGGATAAACTTTTTGAGTTTTTACCCGTTCAAAAATATCTTTATATTTCTTACATATCCAGTTGAGACTTTAGTTGGATATAAGAATTAGGATTAAGAAACTTTTTTTCCTTTTGAAAACTCTGCTTTATTTTCTTGTAGCAATTAATGATGCTGATGAGAAAATTAGTTTCCAGTCTTTTGTTCCATTGTAGAGAAACTGTTTTTTTTTTTTCTCTTTTTAATTCTTAGGGACCTAAAATTTCACTGGGATGTAGCTGTGTTATCATCCATTCTAAGACCTGTTCTGGGTCCCACTCAGGTTTTAGCATCTTTGAAACTGAGATGCCTTACAACTGGTATGCATGTCCTAATCTAACAGGCAGCCATTCGCCTCGCTAGTGGTACATGGAATAAAAACGTGTCTTACAACCACTGGCATCTGAGATTTGATAAAATACAACAGATATTCTGCTTTTCTTTTTAATCCAGCTTAGCACTTGATGGGCCTTTCCATCTAACTTCCATTTAGTTTATGGAAAAATTTTTTAAATTTTTTAAATGTTTATTTATTTTTGAGAGACAGAGATAGAGCAGTAGAGAAAGAGAGGGAGACGCACAGTCCGAAGCAGGCTCCAGGCTCTGAGCTGTCAGCACAGAGCCTGACGTGGGGCTCGAACCCACGGACTGTGAGATCATGACCTGAGCTGAAGTTGGACGCTTAACCGACTGAGCCACCCAGGTGCCCCTGGAAATTGTCTTTTATCTCTTTTATTACTGTCTTCCTTCCAATGTCCCTGTCTTGCTTCCTGAAAACTCTTATCAGAAAAATATTAGACCCCTTGGACCCATCCTCCATATTTTCACTTTTCTCATAATTTCTGTCTGCCATTTTGCACTATGTCCTAGGAAACTATTTTCACTTAATCTTCCAGATTATTAATTAGGTCTTGAGCTGTGTCAATTTTATTATTTAACCTGTCCATTGCTGCTTTTTTTTATTTGTTACTTCCAAGAAATCATTCTTTCCCTCAGACTACTCGTTTTTCATAGCAGCCTTTCCTTCCTTAATGGAGAAAACTTTCTCTTGACTGTTTCCCCGAATATATTAATTTTATTTTTTTTAATGTTTATTTATTTTTGAGAAAGAGAGGGACGGAGGGGAAATGGGGGAGGGGCAGAGAGAGGGACATACACACACAGAATCCTAAGCAGGCTCCAAGCTCTGAACTGTCAGCACAGAGCCCAATGGAGGGCTCGAACCCACAAACCATGAGATCATGACCTGAGCTGAACTCGGACACTTGACCAACTGACTGAGCCACCCAGGTGCCCCCCAAAATATATTAATTTTAAAAATGTCTTTTAAGTTCTTGTCTCTTCCCTGACTTATCCATTTCCTGTGGAGCCAATGGCTGTTCGTTCTCTTTGGTTTTCACTCACTAAATATTTGCTGAATTCCTACGATGTGACAAGAAACATTCTAAGAACTGAAGGTACAACAGAAAACAGAACAGGGCTACCACAGAGGGGACATATTTGAGAGGCATTAAGGAAGAGGTAGAACTTAGGGAACTCTTTGAGTGAGAAGGGAACTGCTTATAGTTTCTTATTTGGGCAACTAGATGGACAAAGATAACCGTTTACTAAGATGAGAAAAAATAGGAATAGGGATAATTTTGCATGCTAGTATTCTTAATTTTTTATTTATTAATTTTTTAAATTTACATCCAAGTTAGCATATATTGCTCTAGGATTCTTACTTAATAAGGAAGAAGTTGGTAAGTTCAGATTCAGATACTGTGAGTCTGAGAGACGTTCAAATGACATGTAATAGGCAACTGGGACGAGGGCCTAGAATTTGGGAGTGGGGTTGATGCCAGAGATAAATTTGGAGTCACTAATATTTTAGTTGAAGCTGAAGACTTGGGTGAGGCCCTTCATTAAATTGTACAGATAGAGACAAAGAGAAGGTCAGGGATAGAAGGCTGTGGCCAGGTGTGGCTGACCTGTAGCTCTGATTTATCCTCAGCTGATAGGGAATTCCCAAACCTGCACCCTAACCCACTGCTCTTACCTTCCTCCTCTAAACTCTATCTCCTCCTCCCTCAGTCCTCACAATCCCGGAGAGCCCTTTGCAGCGGTCCTAGAACTACCCAAATAAATGTTCCCTTGGTTGTCTACACAGTATCTCAAACTCCCAGAGCAAACCACCAACTATTGCTACCAACGTTGTGACTCAGTCTTCCCAAGGCGCATAGGACAGAAAGCTGGACAAAAAGAAAGCCTTAAGGTACAACAACACCAATTTAACAAAACCACTGAGAAGTGTGTGTTATCGCTAGCCTTCCACGGATTCAAAAAAGTGAGGATCACCAAAGTGACCGTGGCATGCACTTTTTAGAATCTTTCCACCTATTTGTTCTCAAAGGGCACCATTTACTCAAAGGGACTCTCTTCCTAGACAGAGAGAGTACAGAGTGAGCTCACTGCCATTTGGTTAACAATGGACCAAGGAACTCACTGGGGTAAGAATTCCAAGCTTTGCAGGGCATTTGCCAGGATGCTAGTGGAGAAAAAATTAACCCAAATTTTAACAATTAAGCCACAAAAAGTTAGGGAAACGGTTTGGTCAAACAAAAAAAAAGTTCCCAGGTAGAAAGACATTTGTATTTATTCACCTCACTCTATCCAAAGTCATACCTGTAATTGAAAGTTTATTATAGTCTCTGTGTTTAAGTTCATGTATAGTAAAAACTAACTCCATTTTTCAAGGCTCTCTTTTCCTGTCTCTCATATAATGATTGACTCTGTAATAACTAAAGATAAGACTGTTGCTAAAGCAAATCTTCTATAAAGCAAATAATCATTCAATCTCCCCAAAAGACAATACTCCTACAATGACAAAGATAGTTTCTCTTTTCATTGAAAAAAAAAAAAAACAAAACAAAACCAAAAACAGCAAAGCACTACACGTAGACTAGAGTGTTTGCTCTCCTGTTTGAGTTGACCTTTCAACTTTGCTACAACACGTTATATTGAATCCTGGCTCTGTCCACATTAAACTGTCATTTTGTTTTGTCAGCTGCTGACATTCCACTTTCTCTGGACTATGCATGCTGGTCTTTCTGTGGCTACTTCATTGTCAGGTGCAAACACTGGACTGCTAAGCAATAGATAGAGGTGAAAATGAATGGTAATATTAATATAAAAGTAGATAACTTCCTAAGTGGGAAAATGTAAAGTCAATAACTATAAAAATAACCAAAAATTGTGATTGGAAATAATTTCTATAAATTGTTCTCTTTTTCTTTTGAACTTGTTTTATAACTAAAAAAATCATAAAATTAAGAAATAAGGTTCATTTATAACAGGTTATAATTCTTAAGTTTGCTTTCCATTTTTTGCATTTAAAACATTTAAAAACAACATTTAATCAATATAATGTTATTTTAAAAAATTTTTAATGCTTTCTTTTTGAGAGAGAGAGAGAGTGTGAGCAGGGGAGGGGCAGAGATAGAGGGAGACGCAGAATCCAAAGCAGGCTCCAGGCTCTGAGCTGTCAGCACAGAGCCCGACGCGGGGCTCGAACCCATGGACAACGAGATCTGAGTCGAAGTCAGACGCTCAACCGACTGAGCCACCCAGGAGCCTCTTAATCAATATAAACTTCTAAACTGGGAAGCAACAGCCAATGTTTGTAATAACTGAAAGAGTGCAATTATGTTTATTAATCACCATAAGATTAACCATATTCCTTATCATATCCACTTTCTTCTTTTCTTGTCAATGAGTCATTATATTCTTTTATTTCTCCTAATTTCCACAAATATCCCTTTTCTGAAATTTTGGCCATTCTTCCTGGGCTTAGCGTCTCCTTGCATCTCCTTTAAACCATTAAATATATTACTATCAAAACAATCTTTCTAACTCATCATGAAGAAAGGTAATCTTCTGTCCCTAAGATGTCATTAATCTTGACTTTATATTAACATTTTTCTTCTTTTTACCTTCTAAGCAAAACAGCTATTTTTAAACACCAGTACAGGCCAGCGGGTGCAGTTGCTGGTCAGCAGGGGAATGGCAAGCACATGAAGAGAGGAGAACCAGTCTGTGTGCTGACAGGTGGGAGAAAACAGACTGGGGGATTAGGAACATTGAAATAAAATATGAGGCTGTATGCAAGCAAGCATTAATCATTCTATAGGCCAAAAGTAACAATAAGACATTTATCTAATACGTTGCCAGTGAATTTTCTTCTAATAAACTTGTTAAACT
>CM053571.1:129507242-129649855 GCA_028646485.1 Cryptoprocta ferox
GGAACGCCTGGGTGGCTCAGTTGGTTAAGCGTCCGACTTCAGCTCAGGTCATGATCTCATGGTTCGTGGGTTCGAGCCCCGCGTCCGGCTCTGTGCTGACAGCTCAGAGCCTGGAGCCTGTCTTTGGATTCTGTGTCTCCCTCTCTCTCTGACCCTACCGTGCTCACACTGTCTCTCTCTCTCAAAAATAAAATAAAACATTAAAAAAATTAAAAAAAAATATTTGTCCGAAAAGATGGTCACAAGAAGTTATTAATGATGATCCCTGGGTGGCAGGATTCTTTTTTCCTTTCTTGCCTTGACATTTCTTTATTGAGAAAATTTAGTGCAAGTAGGAATGTTTTATAAAAATATTTCAGACTTCTGGCATCCCACATAGGAAGAAAACAAAACAAAAAAAAGCCACTGCCATACTATTAGCAAGAAAATCCAGATACACTACAAAATCACAACCTTTCATGGACCGGTCAGAGAACTGGGGTCACAACCTGGCAACATGAATTCCAAAGAGGAATGAGACCCTGCGATGGGAGATGTGATGCATGAACAATGTCACCTATAGCAGAAGTAGTACCATGACAGTTGCAACACAAACAAGGAAGAAAAATAAGCTGAAACGTGAAACCATTGGAGCACAAGTATGGGCTACAGAGCAGTCTGAGTAGCTGGAGGCACAGGTTACAAGGAGAGTTCACACTCCCAGCTTTTTGAGATGCTCATGGGGGTAACTGAGGGCAGGGCAGGACACTTGCTGATGGTGCAGACTTCAGGAGGGGATCAGCTGATGCTAAGAGGAAAGTACTGTCCCTGGAATGGAAGGACAAGTCTTAAGTTCCTGGGAGAGGGGAAGCAAACGCAGGGCCCAGCCACGTCTCCCAGGGCTTTCTGTCCTAGGAAAGAAAAACTTTCAACTGTTGGGGAGGGCAGGAAATCTCCTTGCTCACAGGGCATAGGTTAAGACATCTTATGGCAAGAGGGAAATTAAAGAAACATTTCCTTCCTGGGAAGCCACTGTCTTGGGCCTTAGAGTCTGTAATAATACCAAGGGGAGGTTCCTACTATTGCAGGAGGGATGGGAAACTCCTGCCCAAGGGCAGCTTCAGATCCAGGCACACATAGACCACCACAGAGAGGAGGGGCAGGAGTCCTGAGAGAGCCCACCTCTGAGGCCCAGGCACACAGCACTCCCCAGAGAACGGTCTGGATTAGAACAAGAGAGAACCCTCTCGGTGTCACTTATGGACTACCAAGCAATAGCTACCTGCTACTGACAGAGGGATAGGAACACAGAGAAAGACCTACTCTGTGGCACAAGTGGAAAGGTTCTGCTGAAGTGGAGGGTGGAGTAGCATGCAGGAAAATGCATTCTGTTCTCTCGCTCCCATTCCAAGCACACATCCACCACTAAAGGAACCTCAAGGCTGCGTTCACTAAGGAGGACCACAGCAGCAACTAAACTCAGCTCAATTCAACTTCTAGCCAGATTGGCTCAATCCCTTTACAATAGCAACCTGACAGAAGAAGAGGCATGCCATTTCCAGATATGAATACTGTTTACTTCAATTTCTACTAGTCTATGCATGATGTTTGGTGGTCAATCAAAAATTATGAGACAGACAAAAAGGCAACGGAAAAAGAACCTATTGTCAGGAGACAAAGCAAATCAACAAAGATTCAAAGATGACCCAGGGGCGCCTGGGTTGCTCAGTTGGTTGAGCATCTGACTTCGGCTCAGGTCATGATCTCACAGCTTGTGAGTTCCAGCCCCACGTCGGGCTCTATGCTGACAGCTCGGAGCCCGGAGCCTGCTTTGGATTCTGCGTCTCCCTCTCTCTGTACCCCTTCCCCGCTCACACTCTGTCTCTCTGTCTCTCTCAAAAATAAACATTAAAAATTAAAAAAAAAAATAGATGACCCAGATCTTGGAACTATCAAATGGGGTATTAAAATAACTATAATTAAAATGTTAAAGAACCTAGAGAAAAAGCAGACGACATGGATGATAATAAATAGGGAATTTCAGCAGAGAGATGGGAAATAGATATTAAAAAAGAGTCAAACGAAAATACTACAAATGGAAAAGATAACACCAAAAATGAAGAATTTCTCTGATGACTCATCAGTAGATACAATACAGCCAAGGAAAATAATTAGTGAATTTGAAGGTAGGACAAAAGAAATTCCCCTAATTGAAACTCTTAAAGAGGAAAAAAATAGTTCAAAATTGATGAGCAGAACATTTAAGAGATGTGGGACAGTATCAGTCTAACATACATGTAACTGGAGTCTCAGGAGAAGGCAGAGAGAATGGGGCAAAAGAGATAATGAGAGATAATGGTGAGAGGTTAAAATGAAAGACATCAAACCACAAATCCAGGAAGCTCAAACAAGAGACAAAGAATTCATTGCCAGCAGACCTGCACTCTAAGAACTGTAAAAGGAAGTCCTTCAGGAAGAGGGAATATGATACCAGACAGAAACTTAGCTCCATGTTAAGAAATAAAAGCTCTGGGGAAATGGTGTAAGTGAAGGTATCAAATACAAATCTTGCTGTGACAAATTGTATGGTTTCTTTTACATGAAAATATATTAAACTTCAAAATTTTTGAAGGTACAACATGTTAGGAATTCCAACGACTGTACTTTTGATGGAAACATTGGGAAAGATTATCCAGCGGCATTTGAAGCAAGACAAATGGACAGACATGAATTTCATAATGACTTTTTGGAGAGCTCTTAGGAAACACTATCTTCACAGCTAAGACTAAGCCATTTGGTAGGAGATTGCCAAAGGTTCCTAAAAATTGCAGTGACTTTGTATTGATCTCTTATTCATCAGTTACTTGGATGCTTCCGTCCAAAATCTTTTTTTGTTGCTTTCCTAATACTTACTCTCCTAGCTTTTCCAATGGTTATATAAACATCTCAAACTGTATATTAAAATCTTTCTAATCATAATATAGGCAGTTAACTTAAAAAATATGTTTATTCCTTTTTTAATGTAAACCAATAGAAATGTTATGTATCCTAACCAGAATTATACTGTAGATTGTTTAGGCTCATGTCAGTCAATTCCGGTGACATGAAACTAAATAGGGGCTCACCATATATAGACATTTAGCCAATGGATTCACTGAACTCCATAACACTTCATGGCATTTGTTGTAGGTATCTACTTCTTATATTATATCAAATTATATCATATAATTTGATGATATGATATATATTGATGAATATATATATTTATATATTCATATATATCCATATGTATTCACATATATTCATATATTCAACAGAGGGATGGATCCCACATTGAGATTGGTGAAGAGGATCTTCTAGCTATTTTCAAGATTTTTAAAAGCCTAAATAAAAGTGTACCTTGATTCCCTAATAAAGTTGTATAAGCTAACAATCGTTAAGAACTTTTTGGAGTTGGTTGGCATTAAATCAATTCAGGGAAATATCACCGGTTATTTAAGGTTGATCAGATAGGCAAGTTAAGAGTAATATGTACTAAATGAATAAGTAAGGGAAAGCAAATAACTTTAATAAGTTTAGGGGTCTTTACTTTTTTACTTTTTAAATTTTATTTAAAAATTTTTTCTAATGTTTATTTATTTTTGAGAGAGAGAGAGACAGAGCACGAGTGGGGGATGGGCAGAGGGAGGAGACAGAATCCAAAACAGGCTCCAGGCTGTCAGCACAGAGCCTGACGTGGGGCTTAAACTCACAAACTGTGAGATCATGACCTGAGCTGAAGTCAGACGCTCAACCAACTAAGCCATCCAAGCGCCCCAGTTCAGGGTTTTTTTTTAATGAACAAGCAGAGACTACAGGAAAAGAAAACAAAGGGATATTAAATAAAGACAAGTTTAAATACCATCTTCCATGAAATTACATGTCTTAAGAAGGAAAATTTGATGTGTTGGAAAATTATCCCCAGGATGTGAGGACAAACTTGGGATCTGGGGGAGAACTGGCTGCAAGAGCTCAGCGCTGGAGAAACTGACAAGTTGGTACAGTTACATCCAAAGACGGTGGCCAGTAGTCCAACGCCAGTGTCCACGGGGGTGCAGCTACCTCAGGCTTGACTCTTGCCAGCATCCACCCTGAAGCAGTCCTACAGTAGTGAGTTCCAGGACAGAATTCACGGCACCCACCAGCAGCATTGGCACATGCAATAATGGCAGTTAGGATGAGTGACAGCATGTGACGTGGTCAGTCTTTTGGGGGTAAGATCCATGTCTGGGCAGTACCAGGACTCTGGCTAAATGACCTGGTGTTCAAGACTGGCCTCAAGCCCTCAGCGGGAACTGGAGAGAACCCACAGCTGACATCCAAGCAAATGCGATAAAGGAGCACCATGCAGTGAGGAACAAGACGGCTGCCCTGTGGGCTCCTGAATGTCCAGATGACACTTTTTCTGTTACCACCAAGGTGATATTATGTGTAGTCAGCAACTGCCCTTGGCTGAGAGTGCCGAGGGGAGCATAGATATTGACACAAATCTCAAATTTATCTTTTCCTGATTCCCACAGCAATGTCTTAGGTCCTTAATTAAGGTATTCGAAAATATCATAAACTGTACAAATAAAATACTATCATTGTTCCCCAAGAAAATAAACAAAAAGAAAAGCAAAATAATCCATTATGTGATTCTTAACAAAAAACATTTTTCAGTTGTGCAACAAATACTGAAAAGTATTTTCAGTTCCAAATACACTGAAAGTCTTATTTGTCGTCGAACTACTCAGAATAAGATAATGTAGGTGTAAAAGCCACCTTTCAGGTGAATTCTAAATACAGTATCACTCAGCTTGCTGAAGTCTGGCCTCTGAGAGCAGAATCTAAAGATGAACTCATTTTAGTGGTAAGTGACACATTTGATTTTGAAATAAAACAAGTAAGTACAGTGCATGATTTCAATAATCTTTTCATTTTGAAGTGATTTTTATGAAAGAAAGATCTGGAATGATGAGGAAGATTCTTTTGTGTCAACCTCATCTACCGAAACACGGCGAACATTGCTTGACGGACCCGGGAAAGCCCGCGCATGCGCAGAATTGCCCTGTCTCTAGGCCACCGGCAGGGCCAGACCCGCAGTGAGCAACACGCCGCCTTGCCCGCGTCGCTCTGCGGAACTGCAGAACCGCCTGCTCTACCAAGCGAAGCCAAAGGGAAAAAGAATGAAATAATGGAACAATAAACAGAGTGTATTATGTCCGTCCCCGATGATGTTTATTTTAAACTTCATGTGCAGGGCGCCTGCGTGGCTCAGTTAAGCGTCTGACTTTGGGTCAGGTCATAACCTCTCAGCTCCTGGGTTTGGGCCTGCGTCTGGCTCTGTGCTGAGAGAGCTCAGACTGTCTCTCTCTCTCTCTCTCTCTCTCTTTCAAATATCAGTAAACATTTAAAAATTAATTAAACTTCATGTGCAGTGTAATCAAATTCAAGAGTTGCAAAGGAGAGCAATGGTCAGGTTCAGAAAGATTTTGCCCCCACCTACGCTGCCTATAATACTATCTAACAGTCATCCTCTCTCCTATAATAATGCTTTTCATTACATTAACTGGCTTGCAGGGCGAATATGGTCATAATTGCAAAACGGCTGCAAAAAATATTTCCCCTGACAGTCTTTAAATGTTACAAGGATAATGTTCCCGACTTTCTGTTGAAGTCTTTTATGCCGTACAAATTGCTTTGTACTGAGTGGACTTGAAGAACGGGAACACGATTGACTGGTCTATGTCCCATTTCCCACACAGAGGGTCCTGCTGCTTTCTGCAGATCCAAGCACACACCATATGTTCCATGAGCATAGACCAGGTTACCCCGTGCAAGCTCAGAAGTCTTTCAGAGAAGCATTGACTGGGTGCAACCTTAATTAACTAATTACCCGGGGAGGGGGGGAGGGGCGGCAGGCAAAAACCCTGGGAAGCCAATCTAACCTTGTTATGTGAAACCTTAGTATCTGAAATGTTTAACAGATATCAAAAAATAAACTTTACACAAAACACTGTCCAAATACAAATTTGATGTTGTGAAATCTTTCATAAATAGAAATCAAACGGCAATGTTCGTATCATGCTTTTCAGGCTGGCTAAACACTCAGTTTATCACTGTGTACTCCTCTGGGTGAAGCATGTGCTCCGTTCCCACCGAATGACACAGATTTCAAAAAAATAAGTATGATTAATTAGATAAGATAAGTGACTGATGTAAAAAGTTCCTTCGGCGAGCTCTCTGTTTGGGCTTTTGCGTGTGCTAAATGTTACAAACCCCTTTAAAGGCAATTTTTAAGAAATCCAGCAAACTGGACTTCTTTTGAATTTTTTAATTAAAAAAGATTGGAATTCTTTTTAAAATTGTTAAGAAATCCAGTCTAATAAACCATTTAAAAGAGAAAAAGATGGAAATTATAACCGGTGTGCATGACACTACACCACATGGAAAGGTGATATAAGGCAGCGCTTATTATAAAAGTATTAACAGCACAAGTGTACGTCATAGGATAATAGTGAACTAGAAAGATATATTTCACTTTTAAGTCGAGTCAATTCATATAAATATAGAAACACTAGTTTACCTCATCTTCCCCCCATCCCCCACCCTGGCCTCATTTTTACTTACTGTTTAAACATTAACTTCTGAGTCCAGCTGACAAGACACACAGTTAGACTTGGGCGACGTCGAAATAACAATCATTACAGTCGGAAGGTAAGACTGTGACCCTAACAGAACATCCCACGGAACTGAGACCTCTGTGAGATTCTGTCTGCCTTTGTCTCTCCTTTTCAGTGCGTTTTCTAGGGCTGAACACAAGTGGTTATTTCTGCCCCTCATGGCTGTGACCTTGGGAGCTCCATTTCGATCTGTAAACTGAGGACACTGGAGTTTCTACTCTGCAATTACAGGACTTAGTTAGGGCCTTGGGCTTGCTGCAGGGACGGGGCCGCTCTCCCAGTGGCTGTGATCCTGAGATTAGAGGCTCTGTTGCTCTGTCCCAGTCACTGGCCTTGCTCTGTAGTCCTCCTGTCATCTGCTCAGAGCCTCAGACTCAGACTCTCCTCACCCACCACCGCCAAGGGGCCTGACTTCATGGCGGTCGATGGCGCCTTCTGAAACAGGACATTGCCTTCGCCATAGGCTCCTGAAGTCCCAGGCTTGGGCTAGAATCCCTCCACCCAGTTTGGCTGCTCTATCCACGCAGGTCAGCCGGCCACACTGCACACTCACTCCAGGGAGTGGGTTTTTTTGTTTTTTGTTTTGTTTTTCGCTCCCCCCCAAAACCCCCAAATCAAGATAAAACAAACCCAAACCACAATCAAACAAAACAAATAAAAACTTCCCATGAACTGGATTCTAAACATCCAGTTTAGAAAATTTGCACCAGCCACGCACCAAATTTCCCCCCTAATGTCATTCTCCTCCTTCAGAAATTACACTGGTTTCCAGTTGTCCACGCTTCCTAACCTTCTGGACGGTGGCGGTGCTTTCAGAGAAGAAGGCTTTGTCTCTGCTCAGGGGAGTGACTCCTCTCTACCTGCTCGCTTAGTCCTCTGCTCGGGAGGAAGAGTAAGCCACCTGGCTGGTGAGGTGGCACAGGAAGCTTGTGTTTCTGCATTTGGAATAAGGATGAACCGGGCACCAAGATTCTGCTCCTCCATGTCCCAAGTGTTCGAGAAGCAGATTCTGCCCCCAGTGGAAGAAGGAGGAAGAACATGGGAACGCGCGGAAACGAGAGCATGGGAAGTGCTACATGTTGGCTACACGTATCGCCAACTGGCTTCTAAGCTTTCTAAACATCAACACGGAAAAAGAGTTTTGACTAGTTATACAATTGACACCGCCCACAAGCTAGAAATACAATTCGCGCAACTTGCAGCCGAGGAAAGGTCCCCCCAGGATCATTATAAAGGGAGGGATTATGTCATGCAGGGAGCGGTGCCTCCCCAGTGTTCGCACAAGAAGCCGACGTTGAACTGAACACCCTAGAGCTACTTCTTAGCCTGGTCTTTTATACGGACCAGTAGTACCGCTGCAGTGGGGAAAGCGATTCTGATTGTGGGGGGCTGGTGGATTAGGTCTGTAAGAGCAGATAACTCACGCCTGCGTGGCTCTGATGGCGTGAGTGAATCCTGCTGTCAATTTAGAATCCTATGAGCAAACTGGGGCGCCCGGGTGGCCCAGTCGGTTAAGTGTCCGACTTCGGCTCAGGTCATGATCTCGCGGGTTGTGAGTTAGAGCCCCGCGTCGGGCTCTGTGCTGACAGCTGGGAGCCTGCAGCCTGCAGCCTGCTTCGGATTCTGTGTCTCCCTCCCTCTCTGCCCCCACCCCCCCCCCCCCACCGGCTCGTGCTCTGTCTCTCAAAAATAAAAACATTAAAAAAATTTGGAATACTATGAACAAATGGACTGTGCAACTGTATGCCTTTCAGGGAATTTTCAGTAAGCTTCTGACAGATATCGGGCGGTCACGAGTTAGAAATTATACACCCCAGAGAGTGCTTCGAACATGACTTTTCTATCTGGTTAATTTAATAGAGACCCACTAAGCCGTAGTGCCTAAGCCAAATAAAGCACCAACCTGGGGATAAGGGTGGCATCCTCTTGGGCAGTCAGGGGGCCCAGCAAGGACACCTCGGTGGACAGAAGAGCAGACAGAGCCCTGCCCAGCTGCATGCACAAGAGAGTAGGGGGAAGCCGGTGGCCGAGACCGTCGGCCTTGCTGATGCTGGACGTGAGGTTGCAGTAGTGCTAACAGAAGGGCGGCCCTTTGTGGGGGAGGGTGTCATAGGGTGTGGTCATCTGAGAAGTTCTTACCGCAAGCCGGTCTTCCTTTGCAGATTTCCTTGGAATCTTAACTTTCTTGGTCTTAACAGGCGCTAAACTGAAGGAGGGGGAGTGTGCCCTTGAAATGGTTCCGGCCCTGGATGGAGCCGTGGGTTGTAGGGGCCACGGAGACAAAGACGTTTCTTTCTCCTTGAGTGATTTCTGCACACAAAAACAACCAACTTTGTCATTCTCGCTTCACGCTTCCTTCCGATTCACGCCTCTTTCTTTTCCTCCCTTGAGCCGGCATTTCAGGGGAAAGTTCTCAGTCCCAAAGGGCGTGGATCTGTTCCTTTTCCCAGTCCCTCACCCCCTGTTGGCCTGATTTAATTTGCAGGCTGCTTCTGTTTTTCCACTCCTCCCACTGATGCTGCTGTGCTAAGAAAAACATACCAACAGATTCAATGGTTTCTGGAAGCAGCTGGAAAGGTGGGGGTGGGGTGAGAAGTGGGGTGCGGTGGCAGCTTGAGGTCCATGTCTGATTTGTGGGAAGCTCTGGGAATAGAAGCTAGGAGGGAAGGGACAGGAATCTGAAGAGACAGGGCAGGAGCCTAAGGCTTAGTGTCCCAGGGGACACTTACTTCCCTTTCCGTCAGCCAAGCTTGCCTTCTTGTCAGCTTTCACTCCCCCTACTGATCTCCGCCTTCGGGCTCCTGGTTTCCCATCCACACGTTTTTTTTTTAAGTTAATTTACTTATTTTGTGAGAGAGAAAGCATGAATGGAAGAGAGCAAAGAGAGAGGGAGAGACAGACTCCCAAGCAGGCTCCACACTGTCAGCGCAGAGCCCGACGTGGGGCTCGAACCCACGAACCGTGAGATGGTGACCTGAGCCGAAGTCGGACACGTAACCGACTGAGGCCCCCAGGCGCCCCTCCCGTACACACTTGTAGGCATGATCTCCTTCAGACTCAGCTCTCGGGAAGTGAAAAGTCTCGGTGTGGTATGTATGCATTCTTCAACCCAGACGCCAAAGGAAGACACACACCGACTAAAAGACCAAAAAAGAACTTAAATTTAAATGCAAACCTTGCTGCTTAGGCTGTCGATCTTCCTTATTTCCATTTCCTCCTTCTGTTTATTAATCTGTGAAATGGAAGGCCCATATGATTTGTTATCATTTGCAAAGACTCAAAAGGAGAATTTTCTAGTAAACTTCCTCAGGCAGCGAAAGAGTAGAACTGTAAACCCCTTGACTGCTAATACTACTACGAGGATGTAAGTTATAATGTTGAATATGAACTAAAAAATAAATTTGTACCCAGAAAAAGAGCACTTAAAAGAGGTGAACGGAAAGAAATAAAATTGTAAATGTTTAAAGTCATTAGCATTTGTTCATTGTTTTAAGCATAATAGAGATTATAGGGAAATATACATTGTTTGCTTTTGTGGTAATAATTTGTTTCATATATTATTATGATAGCTATAAATCCCATATCATAAAATTTGTGAGGATATTTCAGATAATTCAACAGCCAGACTTCAATCATATAATGACGAAATTTTGATGTGAAGAATCAATTCTAGTTTCTGGGCATAAAAGGCTTTTTATCATATGTTTAATTGAGATATAATCGACATACAACGCTAGATTAGTGTCAGGTCTGCAGCATAATAATTCAAAATTTGCATCTATTACAAAATGATCACCATAATAAATCTACTTAACATCCATCACCACACAGTTACATTTTTTTTCTTGTGATGAGAACATTTAAGATTTACCCTTTTAGCAACTTCAAATATACAATATAGTATCATTAACTATGGTCACCATGTTTGTACATGATGCTCCCATGACCTCTTTTTATTTTATAACTGGAAATTTTTACTTTTTGACCACCTTCAACCATTTCACCCATGTCCCACCCTACCTTCTGGCATTTATAAGTTCGTTTTCTCAGGTTTTTTTTAGATTCCACAGATAAATAAGGTTATATAGTATTTGTCTTTCTCTGATTCACTTCACTTTGTCTAATTTTCTTAAAACCCATCCATGTGGTTGCAAGGGGCAAATAATATATTGTTCATTTATGCTTCAATAATATTGAGCTTTTTTCCCATCATATTAATTTATGGGTAATGCCAGTGATTCTAATTCTGGCTAATCTTATGAAATTAAAAAATGAGACATACCTCTAACCATTCATCTCACTGGTGTCTCATCAACTACAATGGATTTTCAGAAATAGCTCTCACCTACAGATAGTGCAGAATTCAGCAGAAAGCAGGTCTGTCTCATGAACGCTTGAGGTCTGGGGGGACGGTAACCGATGTCCACGGGAGCACCGCATTTAGGGGGAACGGGGCAGGTGTGCTAAGATCAAGGAGAACATGCAAAGCTGGGATCTTATTTCAAACGCAAGAGGACACCACCGAAGGATTTTAAGTGTGTGGGCCTGTATGTGTGTGACATGATAATATTCATATTATGAAGACACAATTTGGCGGGAGTTTATGCTGGTCCCAGCTGTGTAACTGCTGTGACACCAACCCTCCCACAGATGACAACTCTAAACTCTGGGAAAAAAATATGAAAAAGCAATTCCCTGAAGACAATGGCTTTTAACTTGACAGCGGTGCCCAGGCTGTCTGGGCGGAGCAACGGAAACTGAGGGAAAACCCGCAGCCTTTCAGGATTGCCGAGGACACAGTTCAGGGCAACCACAGTCAATGAAAGGCCCTAAGGCAAGGAGACCCCAAGGAAAGTCAGACTGCAGAGCCCCAAACCGTGTGCATGGATTTTGCCCAAATCTCTAGCTGACGCCTGAACGATGCCCACAGCAGAGGGAAGGCTCAAAGATTCAATCAGGATTGGAGATGCCGCCACCCACTGCATGCAAGACACAGCTTGCATTTGATTCCAACCAAGTTCATTGCCTGATGTTTAAAATTTATTTCTTTAATTGTTTTTTCCGAGAGAGCGTGAGCAGAGGAGGGACAGAGAGGGGGACAGAGGATCCCAAGAGGGCTCTGCGCTGACAGCAGCAAGCCGGATGTGGGGCCCCAACTCACAAACAGTGAGATCATGACCCGAGCCCAAGTTGGACGCTCAACCAACTGGGCCACTCCGACCCCCTCATTGCCTGATTTTTTTAAAAATGACACGTAACATTTGTAATGCTTTTAAAATCCCCAAATGCTCCACATACAAAGGTGTGTGGTTGATCTATTCTCAAGAGAAAAGACTCTTAACATACTGACACTCAGATGGTAGCTGAAAAACTATGGAACGAGATCCCTAAAGTGCTGAAAGAATAAAAGAGAAACCAACGCTGCCGACTCGGGATTCTGTGCTGAGAGAAAATATCTTTCAAGATCGAAGGCAAAAGAGGGGGGCCTGGGCAGCTCCGTCGCTTAGGTGTTGGACTTCAGCTCAGGTCATGATCTCCCAGTTTGTGGGTTCAAGCCCCACATTGGCTCTGCGCTGACAGCTCGGAGCCTGGAACCTGCTTTGGACTCTGTGTCTCCCTCTCTCTCTGCCCCTCCCCTACTCACCCTCTGTCTCTCTCTCTCTCTCTCTCAAAAATAAATAAACATTAAAAAAAATCGAAGGCAAAAGAAAGATGCTTTCGGATAAAAGAAAAAGGAAGGACTGCATCAGCGCAGTCCTGACCTATGAGAAATGCTAAGGAACCTCCTCAGACTGAAGAAAAATGATCCCAGGGAGAGCTCCAATCTTTAGGGAGGAATGAAGAGCATCAGAAATGGTAAATATGTAAGATTATTTTGTATTCATTTCTTTCAAATGCATACAACTTTTTAAAGCGAAAACTATACAAAAATAAAATAATAAAGCAAAAATTATAGGGGCAGCTGGCTGGCTCAGTCGGTACAATATGCAACTACTGATCATGAGTCGAGCCCCTCATTGGGTGTGGAGATTACATAAATAAACAAAGAAAGCTTTAAAAAAGTAAAATTGTAATTGTGATGTAAATAGGATACATAAAACAACTGTCACCCTACATGACCCACTGGCTTTTTTTCTGGGCTCTTTATTCTATTCCCTCAATCTGTATGTTTATCCTTATGCCAATATCATTGTGCCCTGACTACGGTGTCTTTGGAGTAAGTCTGGAAAGCAGGTTGTGTGAGTCCTTTAGCTTTGTTCTTTCCCAAAATCGTTTCAGCTATTCAGTGCGCATGCATTTCCATATAAGTTTTAGAGGAGACTGTTGATTAATAATAATAATAATAAAAAAGCCTGCTGGAATTTTGATTGGGATTGTGTTGAATCAATCTGGAGGTAACTGACAGCTTACAATATGCATTGTCTCAATCATGAATATGGTGTGTTTTTCCATCTATTTAAGTCTTAATTTCTCAGCAGTGTTTCGTATGGTTTTGTACCTATTTTGTCAAATTTATCCATAAGCATTTCATATTTTTATACTATTATAAGTTGTTTTTTTTATTTAAATTTTTGATTATTTAATGCTCGCATACAGAACTACATTATTTTTATATCTTGAGCTTTGTAACCTTGCTAAATTCACTTATTAATTCTAGTGGTTTTTCTCTAGATTTTTTTAGGATTTCTTATATAGATGATCATGTCATCTGGGAATAAAACTTCTTCCTTTCCAATCTGGATGCTATGTGTTTCTTTTTCTTGCATTATTATACTGGGTAAATCCTAAAATACGACGTTGAATAGAAGTGATAAGAGCAGAAATTCTTGTCTTGTTTCTGATCTTAGTTTCAGTCTTTTCCCATGAAACATGTCTAAGTGTTTTGTAGATACCCATTATTAGCTTGATTCCCATTTCTTTGGGAGTTTCTATCACAGATGTATATTGGACTTTCTCAACTTCTTTTTCTACCTTTTTCTGTCCTCTGGCTCTCACATTTTACATTTTTTTCCATAAGCAAAACATATCCATCCTCAACCAAGGCCTCCCCCAAATCCCCTCCTGTTACAGGGTCAGCTGGAAGCCCAGATCTCGTTGTCTAAATCTGGTCCAGGTGCAGATAGTCTATCTTGATCTGAAGATCCAGGAACCAAAGAGACAAGTTATCTCACCCCCATAGCCAAAATACCATAGTGGGAGACAGGATAACCACTAGCGACCCTCTGCTACAAAAAAAAGGGAAGAATGGAAGACATATAACAATGACTGATCTATAGTACTTTTGTTTCTCACACATGTTCCTTATTTCCTGCCAACTTAGGTTTGGTTCACATTCGCCCTGCAGACAAAGGTCATCGGTTCTTAGCCTAATGTGGCAGATTACTACTACCTCTTCACACACACACACACACACACACACACACTAGCATGCCCAGCACTGTGACTTCTGTTTCAGGTTTGTGCAGACTGGTGAATGGCCTAAAGGAAAACTTAGTCTGGAGTGCCAAGTTCTCACTTGATGTTTCTCCCTTGACATTCGATTTGACCTAGTAATCCCTCTCTCTCTTGTCAATCCTTTGGTGCTTTATTTATAAAGATGTTTATCATACTTTATCTAACTTTTTTTTTGTTTTCTTTTCTCTGGGAGTTGGTTTGAAGGCCTTGCTTACTTAATAGTCTCCCCCACTAATCAACATAGTATGTGTAAGTTTGGGCTCTCTTTCCCAAAGAGTTTGAATTTTCCCTCCAAATACTCTTACTATGTTGGAGCTGATACACAGAATTGTGTCTGTTCTTAGGAGGAGCTCTCAGGTCTCTAGCCATCAGGGGACCCACCATCCTGGTTTGCTGAAGGCTGTGAGGTTTCTGGATACAAGACTCTCTGCACTAGGCCTGGGGAAGCTCTGGTCAGACCAGGATAAGTGGGTCACCCTCTCAACTATGACCCTTTCATCATTAAGTGTGGGTGTGAATAATCCTACTCTCTTTTTTCAGAGGAGGAAAGGAACCATCACACTTTCCAGTGGGAAAAATTACACCCACAGCCCAGCAGCGACTTACCTGTCCTCCTCCTGTTAGTTGACCATTGAGATGGCTCAACTGGATTGAAGTGAGTTCTCTGGGAGACCTGATCCTGATGGCATAGGTGCCACTACCCTGAGCTCGCGGCTCAGGGATCTCCACAGGGCCTTTCCCTGGCAGGAGTTCCCACTACAACAAAGTGCACTGGATGGGTCCAGGGCCCTTTTCAGCTTCTCCCGTAAACGTATAATGTGTATGGAGCTGGGATTCCTCTCCTGCTGCACTTTCCATGACTCATCCTGCTGACCTAGCCCAAGATCACCGTGTGGTGGAACAATAAAAGATCAAGGGAGAGCATCCTCTCTGTTCATTTGAGTCTTGTAAATTGTTATTAGTAAACTTTATACTTACACCACGCACACTAGGGGTACTTTGCACAACATCTAGGGTTACAATAGCACAACACAACGGCACCTGTTCCCCCCAGTAAGCATTTACTGCAGCTACTGCTATGTGAGAGGTACATGACGACCTCCTCAAATGGGAATTTGGAGCTTTCGGCCTGAACTCAGCATGAATGACTTATGGTCATTGAAATGTATTCGTGTGACATTCTGACGGTGACGTGTCAAGGGAGAGAATCAGGAAATAAATGAATTCAATAAAAACAAAGGAAAGAGGCTCAGGACTTGACAGAACAAAGATACTTCCCTTAATCACACCTGGCTAAGAGTTTTCTCTTATTAACTAAGGCAGCAGTTCTCAGTGTATGGTCCAAGAATCCACGGGGTTCCCAAGATCTTTAGGGCTTTCGCGACGCCATTATTATTTTCATAAAAATACTAAGACAAATAATCACCTTTTTTCACCCTCATGGTCTCACCAGCATACAGTGGAGTTTTTCCAGAGGCTTTGTGATGTGTATCACGACAGAATGAATGCGGAAACAGATATAGGATCCAGCTGTCTCCTAGTAAGCCAGATGTTAAAGAAATTTGCAAAAATGTAAGGCAATGTCACCCTCACTCAACTTTTCTGTTTTGGAAAACATTTTTATAAATAATATTCTATTTATTTCAGCATGTAAGAGGCTATTATTGTTATTTTCAAAAGAATCAATAGATAATTTGACTGTTTTAATTTCATGCACAGCAAATATTAGCCGATAAAACCAAGTTAAACCAAATATCCCTAGAGGACTCAATCAATTTTCAGAGCATAAAGGGATCTTGAGACCAAAAAATCTGGACAACACTGGAACAAAACCTATAAATTAACACTGGAAATTACGCTGTAGTTAGTTCATATATTGTGTAGCTATGTCACATATGTGTATTCATAGTATTACCTGCTTTTTAAAAAATCTTTTTAAATGTTTATATTTGTGAGAGAGAGCTTGAGTGGGAAACATATATATATATATACAGAGAGAGAGAGAGACAGAGACAGAGACAGAGACTGAGGATCCAAAGTGGGCTCTGCACTGACAGTAAAGAGAGCAATGTGGGGCTCGAACTCATGAACCACACCATGAGATCATGACCTGAGCTGAAGTCTGATGCTCAAAGAACTGAGTCACCAGTACTTTGTAATAAGTACCAGCTGCTTATTAAACTATGTGTAGTTCAGGTCATAGTGTGGATTATGTAATTTTCAACTAATCATCTTTTTAAGTTTATTTATTTGAAAGAGAGAGAAAAAGAGAGAGGGGGGGGAGGGGCAGAGAGAGAGGGAGAGAAGGAATCCCAAGCAGTCTCCACACTGTCAGCACAAAGCCCGGTACAGGGCTCCAACTCTCGAACTGCGAAATCATGACCTGGGCCAAAATCAAGAGTCGGACGCTCAACCGACTGAGCCACTAGGTGCCCCACGGTGACTGCCACCATGGTAGGCTTTGGACAAGACGCAGCTCCTGCTGTCACCGGATGGTGACAGCGGATACATCAACAGGCCTTCTGTACACAGCGTGAGGAGAGTCACCACCTCATCCAGTCCGGGGTGGCAATGGGGGGGAGGGGTTCCCAGGGATGTTATCTGACCTCTGAGCGGAAGCATGACTGGGACCAACCCAGAGAGGGCACTTTAGGAAGAGGAAGCCAGGTAGGAGAGACAGCACTCTGAGACCGTTTGCAATTAGTCTCCCGATTACACGCAGACAAATGTGTCTGCTAATTTCGTAGGCGGCGACTTGCTACAAGGGTGTGCGGGCTTCGCGGTAATGGATTTTGAACAAGGCCCGCTCATAGGAACATGCCTTTCACAAGGTCTGCCCTCTGCCTCTGCGACTTATAAGGAGATCATAAAGGCGGAGCAGGGCTCCCAGCTGTCCAGGACCGTGTGGAACACATTTTCTTAATGGCGGGCAGGATAGGGGAGAGCTTGCCCCTCTCCCTGCCATGGGTCTAGGGAGGCAGTCGCACTGAGCCACCACGGTGTCATGTTCATCTGCATTAAGAGCCACTGTTCTTGGGGCGCCTGGGGGGCTCAGTCAGTGAAGCGTCCCACTTTGGCTCAGGTCTTGATCGTAACAGTTCGTGGGTTCGAGCCCCACGTCGGGCTCTGTGCTGACAGCCCAGAGCCTGGAGCCTGCTTCCGATTCTGTGTCTACCTCTCTCTCTGCCCCTCTCCTTCTCATGCTCTGTCTCTCTCCATCTCTCAAAAATAAATAAATGTTAAAAAAATTAAAAATAAATAAAAAGATAAATTAAATTAAATTTAAAAAATTAAAATAGAATTACCATATGACCCAGCAATCCTACTTCTGAATATTTATCTGAAGGAAGCAACATCACTTATCTCAAAAAGATATCGGCACCCCACGTTCACTGCAACATTATTCACAAGAGCCAACACATGGAAACAATCTAAGTGTCCATTACAGATGAATGGATAAAGAAAATGTGGCAAATACGTATAATGGAATACTATGCAGCCGTAAAAAAGAAAGAAATCCTGCCATTTGCAAAACCATGGATGGGCCTTGAGGGCATTGCACTAAGTGAAATAAGTCCGAGGAAGAGAAATACCTTATGATCACTTACATGTGGAATCTAAAAACTGAACTTAGAGGGGCGCCTGCGTGGTAAGCGTCCGACTTCGGCTCAGGTCATGATCTCATGGTTCATGACTTCGAGTTCCATATCGGGCTCTGTGCTGACAGCTCAGAGCCTGGAGCCTGCTTTGGATTCTGTATCTCCCTCTCTCTCTGCCCCTCCCCTGCTCATGCTCCGTCTCTCTCTCTTGCAAGAATAAACATTTAAAAAAAACTTTTTTTTAAACTGAACTTAGAGAAACAGATTGGTGATTGCCAGAGGTGGGGGTGGAGGGCGGTGGGCGAAATGGGTGAAGGTGATCAAAATATACAAACTCCTAGTTATAATAAATGTCCTGGGAATATAATATACAACATGGTGACTCTACTTAGCAATATTGTATTGTATAGTTGAAAATTGCTAAGAGAGCCAATCTTAAAAGTTCTTAGCACAAGAAAAAAAATTGTAATTATGTTTGATGATGGGTATTCACTAGAGTTACAGGGGTGATCATTTTACAATATACGCATGTATCAAATCATTTTGTTGTACACCTAAAACGAATGCAATGTAATACGGCAGTTATGTCTCAATTTAAAAAAACAACAACAAGACAAGTGAAAGCCACGAAGTGTAGGAATCACAGGACGATACAAAATTATTTCATATGCTTCCCCTCAAGCCAATCTAAAAATACCATTGCTCCCTATCTCATTGCCTACCTACCCTTATTGAAGGTGCCTTTTTACTTGCAGCTCTTTGACTTTTTAAACTAGGCTCTTAAAAGGCCAGAAAATAAGCTGCATTGGAGAACAGTAACAGACAAGCATGGAATAAAAACCCTTCAGTGAGAAAGTTTTTTTTAATTTCTACAAACGACTCTGCATCAACTCCACCTTCTCCCACTTCCCCGTCTAGGTGCAATCATCGATCCAGAAATCTTCATTTCCGGAAAAAAGTACAGTGGCAAGAAACAAAGGAAGCCCAGTAGCCCCGAAGCCAACCTCCCTCTGAGTTAGTAAGAGAATGCCCTGGTGGGAGGCAGGGAGCCCCTAACAGTGACCTTGCTGGGCCCAAGAGGACACCATGGAAACCCTGGACATAAGAAGAACCTTAAGCAGACTCCCTCTACTGAAAACATGGACCCCCAAACTAGTTCTGAGCATTCCAAAGGCTCCTGTGCCCGGCCGGGTTTGTGATGCAAGATCTTGCTGCTTGGCAACAAGCGTGGTGCTCCGAAAACTTCTCAACAACAAAACAAAACGTGATTGGTTCCTCTGCGGGCACTGTGATACCTCGGTTAATGGCTTACGGCTTAAATAAAGAGGCAAAGGAAAACTCTGGGTTCTGTTGATAGCATGGGCACAAACTCACTTTCTTATGATCAAGTAGTTTAATTTCTAACGCCGCCACCAACAAACTGACAGGATAACAGTTGGTCCCCATTTTATAAAAACACTGTCAATTTTAATGACAATGTGCACATTTAGTTTGTTTTCAGAAGCAACTCCTAGACGTTTGGAAGAATACAGGAGTGGGGGAGGGGAGAGAGGAAATCAACCAAGTAAACTCAAATAATGGAGACAATTTTTATAGGCCAGGTATCTAAAAGGAAAGGGTTCAGAATAACGTATTTGTTTGCACACGGTTTCTGTGACTAGCTAACCATAATTTTGTCCCTGCCTGCATTCCCAAGTTGGTTTCATAGAAGGCTTTATTGTAGTCCCCGAGCATTGTTTGGCATTAATTTCTATGACAAGGAACCCAAAACACATGGCGCTGACAGCAACAAAACAGAGTTAGGGAAACAGTCATGACTTGGCACTAAGTGTGACAAGCTGAAAAAAAGGGAATGTTTCAATATCTGAAGTGGTGTTGACTTCCTATGAACAACCTTTTCTCTTCTAAACAGTATCATATTCTTTTCAAGCACATTTAGAACGCAAGTCAAGCTGTGTTTTATTTTTGATTATAATACACACAGTCAGTTTACTGTAACAAAGACATACTAGTGGTGACCAGTTGAAAGCCGGGTTACACCACCATAAGCTGGGCGGGGGGCGGGGGGTGGTGAGGTGGCGGGGCCTGGGGGGTGGGTAGTCAACAGATAAAATAAAAGAGCAGCCGTCTGGAAAGTTCTCTTAAAAGAACATAAAAAGGCAGTGTTTTCTTATGAGACTGACACAGAATGCCAAAATATCTAGCTGGGCTCTTTTCTGTTGTCACTTACGGCAATTTGTAACTAAAAATAGCAAATCCTTCAAAATATTGGGTTCTCATATTTGTGGGTTTTTTTCAAATCCCCATAAAAAAAGCCTCAAAAACTTCGTACAGTGCTTTAAATGGTGACACTATTTCTTACATAAGGCTCATCGACATGGCAACTTCTTACATTTATTCGTGTACAAATCAAACTGTTTTCTTAAAACAATCATTCAAAAATGTTTATAGAAATAGATGAAGGGGATTAAGAGGTACAAACTTCCAGTTATAAAATAAGTCACGGGGTTGGAAAGTATAGCATGGGGACTATAGTCAATACTATTGTAATAACGTTGTATGGTTGTAGTGCGTGTAGCTTAATGTACAGAATTGTCAAATCACTACATTGTGCAGTTGAAACTAATATAACATTGTGTGTTAATTATACTTCAATAAAAAAGTTTATACTTATGCATGCATTCAGATTATTCACAAGGGTGAAATAATAGTTTACAGTAAATTGTTACAAATAAAGCTTTCATGGTTAAATTAAATCCTTGATTTCAAATTTATTAGGAAATAATGTAAATCAACTTACCATTTCTTGAACAACTGATTTTTCATAATCAAGCTCACATAGTAATCTGTCTCTACCATCAATTAGCTGAAAGAGAATATTACATTTTCATTAAAGAGAAGAACAGAACACCTAAAATTCCTCCTCAGTAGAATTCAGCTAAATGCATTTTGATTTTAAATATGAGAAAAGGGGATCCTAATATGATTTTTAAAATTTAAGTGTCTCTAGATTATCATGTAATAATAATATATTATTATGTAATTACTATATTTTTACTATAAAAGCAAGCAAAATATGCACAGAAAATGCCAATTATTTACAATCTTCCTTACCCTACTTCAACAAAATGTGACATCAATATATAATAAAGCAAGCATAATCTTTCAGATAGAGTAGTTTTGCTTTCCTCTTTATGGGACCTATTTCTTTTATTTTAGATTTTTGTGTTATATTTATATACACATCCAAGTATATTCATGCCAAATGAAAATAGCCATCAAGGGGCACCTGGGTGACTCAGTTGGTTAGGCGTCAGACTCTTGATCTTGGTTTAGGTCATGATCTTACGGTTCATGGGTTTGAGCCCTGCTCAGTCTCTGTGCTGACAGTGTGGAGCCTGCTTCGGATTCTCTTTCTCTCTCTGTCCCTCCCCTGCTTACGCTTGCTCACTCTCTCTCTCTTAAAATAAATAAACATTAAAAAAAAGAAAAGAAAATAGCCAACAAAAAGCATACACTGCAGGGCCACTGTACTCCTATGACTTGCCTCAGTATCTTAAATGATTATTTGCATTTGTGTATGTTGTATACACTGAGAAAATTCAAACATTCAATTCAATCATTCATATATTCATTAATTTAATACACAGGCATTATCTTATCTAATATATATTATCTAAAAGGAACACGTTTTAGATGCCAGGCATTTTGTTCATCTATGGAGGTACAGAGATGAAGTAGAACAGATCCCTTCCTCTGAAGCATCTACACTATGGCAGGAGAGCAATGTGGAAAAAATGACTAGAATACATAAGAAAATATGTTAATAAATCAAAATTTCAGATGGTCAAAAAGCATAAAAATCCACATATCTCAGTAACCATCATTCTAATAAGATATAACAGGTGAAACGCAATTTGACAACGGTTTTGAAGGATATGAAGAAGTGGGAGAAGGAAAAAGGCAGAGAAAATGGCAGATGAAACAGTAACTGGAGAGGAGCGTGGAGTCATGCAGGAGTTGGGAAAAGCTTAATGTCATGGGGCCCAGGGTGCAGAGAGACAGAAGTGTCAGGAAAGGAAAGGAGGAGAGTCAGGTGACAGTAGGAGGGGCTTTGTTGCCATAATTAGGGGTGGAAGGCAGGATGATGTAGTGAGAGGGACAGGAATCTGTTCAAATCGAAGCTCTTCTTACTAGCTGTGTGGGTAAACTAAATTCTACGCTTCAAGTCTTAGTTTTCGTCTCTGGAAATTAAGATAATAAAACCTGCCTTGAAGAGTTCTTCCGGAGACAATTTGAGACAGCAAATGTGAAGGCGTTTTAGGCTGTTCTCAGCATATGAAAATTCCCCAGTATATCTTTGAGTGGCCTGATTTTATACTTAGGCAATGGGAAACCATTGAAGGTTTTAGCACGTATGATTAGACTTTGAGAAGACGATGGCAGAGTGTGAAAACTGGATTTGAAAAAGGATGAAGGTGGAGACAGGAAAGTGAAGTTTGAATCTATGGAAATGATGAGAGCCTCAACCAAGCCTGGAGCAATGTTGTGACAGAGAAAGGGGCTTTGAGATAAATTTTGGAAGGAACTTGTACAGAGTGAGCCACCAACTGGATAAAAGTATAAAGGAGAGAGAAGAGAATGGCTCTAGATTTGTCATCTGTTCTTTTGGATCAAGGGCAACATCATTCATTTAAACAGGGGAACACAGAGAGTCTAGATTCAAGCGATAATGAGTTCAAGGTCTACACTGGGTTTGATGAACATGCAGCACATTTGTTCAGCAAATATTTTTAGGGCTGATGACTAAGAATATAAAGATACAAAATAGTCCCAGGTGTGTGGGGCCACAGAGGGAGCTTCTAATTACCATAGGGAGTGGACAGGGACTATCAAAGTGCATGTAATGTTGAAATTAAGGACGAGAACAGAGTTGAAACTATGGACGTGGTATTCAGGGAAATCATGAAGCAGGAAAGGAAGTTTGAAGGTCACTGGTAAACAGTTATGGGAGAGTCTGAGGTCAGCTAGAGAGAAAATGAAGAAGACCAAGGATGAATAGAATTCCCAAGAATAGTGTTCAAGTGGAAAATGGAGGAGGAGAAGCCAATGACAGATCTTGCTTAGGAAGAAATGAAGAAGTGTGTGAAGAATCAGAAGCAACCATTGCTGCAGAAGGCGTCTATGGCATAGTGGTGGTGGGGGGCGGGTAATCCTGTCAAATACAGAAGAAAATTCAGGAAGAAAAAAGCCTGAAAAGGATTGAAAGCAATATGTATCTCACTGTGACCTTACCCACAGGAAAAACTAGCATTGGGAGAATGAAAAAGGGTCTGGTAAATACAGATTTCTTTTAAATAATATTTGAAGTACAGTAAATGGCAATGGCTTGGGGAGATTAGGGTCAATGGATACCACCAAGATGGTGGCTTCACTACATCTGTAGGCTAGAGGGAAATTTTTAAAGACGTTAGAGAGAAAGGGGCTGATGAAGAAAGTTCCAGAAGAGGAGGGACGTAGAGATGAGTTGGAGAATAGATGGAAGGATGAGTCAGGGCAAAGAATGTCCTTCTTCTGATGAAAAAAAGTAAAGGTGACAGAGTAAGAGAGTGCAGAAGGGGCAAAAAATCCAAGTGTCCGCCATGTTCTCTGTGAATTACGAAGTAGCATGGAGGGATGGAATAAAGAATTGAGAAAAGTAGTGGAGATTGGGAGACCTGTAGGGGGTAGTAAGAAAGAGTGCTAATTAGATCCAAGTGAAATGATAGGCAGATGGAGGGTGTGGCTACTCTGGGTTAAAACCCCAGGCTCTAGTCATGCCACCAACGGGCACGGATTGTCCCATCTCCACCAGAACAGGACCGGAAAACAGTGGGGACTGGCTAGCCAGGAGGCTCCAAAGGTGACTCAGTGATGCAGTTGATGAGGCGGGGGAGGCTGGACGGCAGATTTAGGGAAAGTAAAGGAATGAGGTGGAAGGAAAGGCAAAGATGTTGTATTAAGTCATCATACCTTGGTCTGAAAACGAGTGTCACCAAGTTTCCAATGGATGTCAACTACCACAAACATCAAGGCCATTAACCCCAACCCTTCCTGCCCTTTAGAGCACTCTTTATCAGTTATCTCTTCTGCCATTTGTCCACTCTCTCATTCTTCTTTCCATTGACATCATTTAATGGATGTCCCCGTCCAAACTTCTAGAGGGTTTCCCATGCCAACCATCTCCATTTCAGCATTCACCCCGCTTCTCAACTGCTCCCACTGTTCCAGTAAGGTTATTCTCATTAATATTACCAGGGTCACTGTTGCCAGGGCTAATTGCCTATTCTTCCCTTTTTAGACTTTATCACACCTGGCAGCATGACCCCCTGCAAAGGAACTCTCTTGCTTGGCTGCCATGATATCCCCTCTCCCGCTTCTCTCTCTGCCTGTCCTCCTTTTCATCTGAATGCTCTCCAGCCTTAACGTCTCTCACTCCTTACCTCTCCTGCCTTCAACCTTATCGATGACCAAAACTTTTACTGCCTAATCATCTCTTGAAATTGTCCTTCCCAATCATCCCCAGTGTCACTGTCCTCTTTCTGTTTCAGATTATAGTTTCCCTGGTTTATCCAAGGAGACTCTTAACTGGTCTCTCTGGCTCTGGATTTTCCTCCCTCCCACTCATGTTCTTTCTGAAACAAAGAAGTTCAATGAATCCAATCCTTCCCCAACATCCGAGGCTCCCCAGTGCACTCAGCAGGCAATTCAGACCCCTCGGCATGAATAATAACCCTCTGCCATGTGCCCTGCTCCTTGCTGCCCTTGCTCTCACATACCCTTCAGCTATAGCAGATCGCGTGCACTTACTTCCCTTCTGCATGTTTCTGACCCTTCCCACTTCCCATATCCCTTTCCTGGCTTTCTAGAACCGTTCTTCTGGGAGTCAACTCAGTGTCCTTTCTCCAACCTTCCCAGATCCCTTACAATCCACGCCGGGCTCCCTCATGTGCCCCACAGCGATCTCTGCTGCCCTATGTCCTCATGCTGATCACACCCCGGGCTGTGATGTCTGACTTGTTCTGGGCTGACGCCTTCCCAGGAGGAGATTCGTATTACGGCCACAGCTGGAGTATAGATTCGATTCCGCTGTTATTAGATTACTGGAATTGAAACATGAATGTTGCTGAATGCCATACTAGACAGGCTTTAAGCCCTGATAGACGGCAAGAAGTCAGCCTACCCAGAGGCAGGCCATTTTCAACTTGTTTCTAATTGCATCCAGGGCTAAAAAAGAAAACATGTATCTTATCCAGAGGCTTCTGAATTGCTTACCCCATACCCCAGACTCCCCCCTCTTCCTGTCCCGACACAAATTCTCGCTACATAGCTCACCAGAGTCCTACCTCATACTTTAGCCACACCAAGTCACAAACAAGGGCATGGGTATATCTCACACTTTATGAATTCACACTCTATCTGGCTCTTCCACACTCCTACCTGCCTGGAAGGATAGATCAGCTTGAGTGAAAGAGGGTGAGATAGGTGCGGAACTCTTTGAGAGGCCTTTCTAGAACCTTCCGGGTAAAGCTAGATATCTCTCCTCTGTGTACATACTTCTATTATATTATCACACAGTCCAGGAGTTTTTGTCTCCTGCCTTAGACTTAATCTGCTCCACAGCAGGGCAGGGTGTGTGTGTGTGTGTGTGTGTGCGCACGCATAATTTTTGTATCTCAGCAGTAGCACAGTGCCTGGCACTAAAAGGCTTCTAATAAACATTGATGAATTAATTGATTAAGTGGAGGATATTGGAAACCAAATCGGTAACTATCAGCTCTCACAAAATGCTTTTGTGGAGATCCAGTACATATAAAGAAAGAGACAGGATTTAAAAAATGATCAAACAGGGGTGCCCGGGTAGCTCGGTCAGTTAAGCGTCCAACCCTTGATTTTGGCTCAGGTCATGATTTCACAGTTTGTGGGATCAAGCCCCACATCAAGCTTGGTGCTGACAGTGCAGAGCCTGATTGGGATTCTCTCTCTCTCTCTCTCTCTCTCTTTCTCTGGCTCTCCCCCACTTGTGCTCTCTCTCTCTCTCAAAAATAAATAAATAAAACTTTTTTTAAAAGTTTAAAAAAAATGATCAAACAGACTAGGCATCTGCTATATTTGTCCAGAAAAGAGCTGTGAATTAAAAATATGGAGTAAATACATATATAATTTTAAATGTTATGGTAGCCTTGTTAGAAAAGGTAAGAGAAACAGGTGAAATTACTTTTAATAATAAGTTGTATTTATCCAAATATATATCTGAAAAATTATCATCTCAATGTGTAATAATATTAAAAAGCAGTGCTGAGTTATTTCACTTACACTAAGTCTTTGAAACCCAGTGTGTACTTTTCACATACAGCAAATCTCAATCTGGGGGCTAAAATCTCATTGGGAATATCGGATCTGTATTTAGACTGCATAAAATTTACAGAAGAAAAGGTAGATTCACATAGCAAGTTATTTAAAATATGCATAAAGGTTTTATAATATACTGAAACAAGTATCACTTTTAAAAGTTAAATTTAAAAAAATTAAAATGAGATATAATTAAAAATTGAGTCCCTCAGTGGCACTAGACACGATTCACGTGTTCAAAGAGCCCCATGGGGCTACCTCTGGACAGTGAAGATTTAAGGAAGTGGAGGAAGGATTTAACTGAAGTATTTCAGCTCACAGAGGGTGGAACTAGTCATGTGAAGGGACACGTTTCTTCTAATTGGTGGCTTAATGGTCAGATTTTTTGGCCTTAATTTCTTGTGCTCCTCACAGAGAGTAGTAAGCCTACACAATGCATTTCTACCAGTGACGGTATAGCTTGAACAGTTTTAGAAACATTTAAATAAACTGTGACAGTTCCTTGTAGGTTAAATGACCCTAAAAAGCTGGGACTTCATTTTCAACCATAGCCGAGATGGTTCTTGATGCCAAGAAAGTGAAACTTGTCTGTCCCATAAACTCTGTTGTTTTCTCTGCATGGACGGGACTTGAGCGATGGCCACTGCAAGTAAGCCGAAGTGTTAGAAAATGAACTCAGTCTGAAAACCCGTGATGGGTTCGGTTATCAGAGAAAACATCTCCCAGCTCTCACCCTTCAGGTCACCCAATTCTTTAAAACATGGTTCTTAGGGGGTGCCTGGGTGGCTCCGTTGATTAAGTGTCCAACTTCAGCCCAGGTCACGATCGCGTGGTTTGTGAGTTGAGACCCTCATGGGGCTACTGGCGCAGAGCCTGCTTCAGATCCCTGTCTCCCTCTGTCTCTGTCTCTGCCTTCTGTCTCTCTCTCTCAAAAATAAACATTTAAATAAAATAAAATAAAGTAAAAAATCGTTCTTAGGGGCACCTGAGTGGCTCAGTCCATTGAGTGCCAACTTCAGCTGAGGCCGTGATCTCACAATTTGTGAGTTTGAGCCCTGCACCAGACTCTGTGCTGACAGTTCGGAGCCTGCTTGAGACTCTCTTCTCTCTCTCTCTCTTTCTCTCTCCCCCTGCTCCTTCCCCACTTGAGTTTTCTCTTTCTCAAAATAAATAAGTAAACTTTAAAAAAATAAAATTAAAATAAAAAATAGTTCGTAAAAGTAATTTACCTAAAACCCAAGAAAACCCTGAACTGTAAAATCAAGTTGAAATCTGGACCTCAAGGTAAGCACAGGTGGCCGTTTGCCGGGCTCTGGAAATGAAGGTAGTATGACTGAGGAACTGGATGTTTAATGTTATCCAGTTTTTAAATTAATTTTCATTTTTAATTTTCTTAAAATTTTTAACACTTTATTTATTTTTGAGAGACAGACACACACAGAGTGTGAGTGGGGGAGGGGCAGAGAGAGACGGAGACACAGAACCGGAAGCCGCTGTCAGCACAGAGCCCGACGCAGGGCTCGAACTCACGAACGGCGAGATCAGACCTGAGCTGAAGTCAGACGCTCACCAACTCAGCCATCCAGGCGCCCCTAATTTTCATTTTTAAAACTGACCCTAGGGGCGCCTGGGGGGCTCAGTCGGTTAAGCGTCTGACTTCACCTCAGTTCATGATCTCACGGTTCATGGGTTCGAGCCCCACGGCGGGCTCTGTGCTGACAGCTCAGAGCCTGGGACCTGTCTACGGATTCTGTCTTCCTCCCTCTCTGCCCCTCCCCCGCTTGCTCTCTCTCTCTCTCTCTCTCTCTGTCTCTCTCTCTCTCTCTCTCTCTGTCTCTCTCTCAAAAAACAAACACTAGAAATTTTTTTAAATAAAAAATAAAACTGACCCTCTATTCAGCTCGTAAAAAGCATTTATGTTTATTTGGAATAATTCAGGGTTGTAAATACACATTTTCACCTATAAATTCCACCTCTAAGCACATGCTCACCCTATGAGTCACCGAAGGAGCATCTGCAAGGGCGCCAGGCTCTGTGCTCAGCGCTGGGAATATACCAGAGAAGGAGAAAATACCGCCTCTGCCCTCGTGGGGCTTCCAGCGAGGCAGGGACGACTCCCCAGCACCGAAAATGTGTCGATGGATATGGCAGGAGGGGACAGAGAGCGAAGAAGGCCCAAAGCAGGGGCGCCCGACCTGTGCGAGAGGACAGAACCGCTGTGGTCCTGCTGTTCCGGGTGCTCTAGGAGACCTTGACCTTGGCGATATCAAAAGAATTCCCTATTCTAAATACAGATTTCCTGCGCAACATAAGGCCCGTTCACGCACACACAGAAAAATGAACAGGAGGCCGCATCTGGGCTGAGGATAAGACTGCTCATTATCAACAAGAGAATTTTTCCAGGGGCACATCTCAGGACCCCCTTGCCCTGTAACTTTGAAATCCCTTACAGTCGACCAGGTAAACACTCAGCTACCCCAAAGAAAAGAGGTCTCTGGACATTAATTCATTTTCAAGATGGAATCCTTACTTATTACCAGAGACCCATCCCAAACAACAGGACAGATGAAATACAGAAATCGGCTTTTCTCTGTGCCTCAAGACAAGCGGGACGCAGTGTTACTTCACCGATCGTGCTGATATTTCAATGTAAGAGAGTCGTCCGTCGATGTAAAAAAGTTACAGTACCTTTTGAATAGTTCTACGATCCTTTGCTGCCGAGTCTTTCAGAGATACAATTTCATCTTCTGTAAACAAAAGGAGAGAGAGGCCAAGCATGAAATTACAAGCTCAAGGCCCTGTATGCAAACTCCCTGCTTCGGGGCAGGCTGTAGGCGGCTGGCGGGCACAGTGGACTCAAGCCCTAGCAGGACTGTGACCTTCACAACTGCCCTTGACATTCACAGCCTTCTTCCTGCTGTTCAGACGGCTGGTCAGATAGGGCTTAAGAACTAAGTTCAAGATCCAAGTGTGGCTGAGGGCTGAAAGCTTTTCATCGGTACTAGCAAGGGACATTTTTGCTGTTAGTCACAGCCAATACAAAGTGCTTTAGCAGGTGGCCCTTTAGGACGCAGTAAGAGTCACCAGAACCTGAAAAAGTGGTATTTACACCACATTAGAAGGGAAATGAAACGACACTGGCAAGGCATGATCGATACTTAAGCGATATTGTAATCGCTCTGATTTTATCAATGTTTTGCTGTAAGGGTTGTTTTTTTATTGCTTATTCGTTGCTTTTCATAACTGCAGGTTGAGGCGAACACGATATAATTCACATAAATACAAAGGTAACGGTAAGTGAAAAACTACTTCAAACACTTTAACTTTGGTGATTTAAATGCAACTTTTACCAGCGTTTCTGGTATGTAAAAAAAAGGGGGGGGGATATAAAGCATATACGCAGGGAAATTTGTACTTTAAATTTGTATCTGAAATTGCAGATAATTCCATAGTAAGTAGTAGCCTATGTCTCCAAAAAGCCCACCTCTGTTTTCCCACAAAGCACACGGCAACCTGCGTGCCTAAGTATTTAAATGTTACAACTTTAGCTAGGCAGTCGATCATATGAAACAGAAATCAGCAAAAGTTTCTGTTTATAATACTTCTAATTTCAATAGAGCACTGCTGAGCACATTTTTCAAAGTGTCTTGGGGGGAAAACCACCCTGAGTTAGGATGGCATGGCTCAAGATATAAGCACACACAAAAAATCCTGTTTCCCAAGCAAGGAATGCTATCTTACGTGAAAATCAAACAGATCTTGTAAATGTAAATAACCAAGCAAATGTATATTTGGTAAAGACAAATAGAGCCGTGGATTTTGGGAAGTGCCCAATGCATAGGGTTTTCTCCGAAATGACTGTAAACTTGTTACCTAATAGTGAATTTTCCCTTAGATTGAGTCGAATTGTTTCTTCGAGTTCTGCAATGATTTGAAGCAGTCTCTCGTTTTCCAGTTTGTACTCCGTATTCTCTCTTTCTAGGGCTGTGTCTCTGGCAAGAGTGTCCTGCAAGATGGGGAATCCCGTATTTCTAAGCAGAGAGCCAAGGATTTAAATATGCAACACGAGACAATGCAGATACAGAAGAGCTATCATATAATTTTCTGAATTCTATTACACACTTATAATATGAATAGTAAAAAGGAAGGAGATTAAATAGAGCTCGCTGGAAGAAAGGCTGCAGTACATTCCGTACAAAGACCACAGCACATGGGGACATTTTATTGACAGGAATAATGCATATCATACTGTTTGTGTGCCCTCGTCATTCAGGTCAATTCACTATGGAGGCTGTGTCCGGGGAGGCAGCTGGGGCCCCTCCATCCACACTTCCCTCTGTGTGTGTCTGAAGTGCTGTCCGCCTGTAACTAGGCAGACTGGGGAGACCGGGACGGGCAGCGCCAGGGGGTAGCAAAGTGCACGGCTAAGGAGGGGGGCTTGTTGCCTTTGTGGCATTTCCCAGTGTCAGCGCTGCCAGTGTCATGAGGAGCACATCACATGTCAAAGTGGTGACGTTTTCAGGCTGGGAGCCGCATGGAGTCCATCAGGCACACGGATATCCACACAGTTGGTTTTCTGCTTGGTAGAGGAGCCACCCAGAGGCAATTCATATTCTGAACATTAACATGGCTTTGCATGCCTGTCACACGGGGACTGTGCAGGCGTTTAATGCTATTGAAGACTTCGGTTTAAATCTCTATGCAAACAGTGATTACCTTGTAAGAAGGTTTCAGGATAACTTACAACAAAAGACTTTAAAGTTATAGTTTTAGTAAAGCAAACTCATTTACATTTTTATTATGTGCGTCTTTTGTTTAAATCTTGCCATGTCTATTATGGGAGAGGCTTTTTCGTACGCAATAGAAGCTTATTGGGACAGCTTCTCTTCCTTTCTTTTTCTTCTTCTCGTCTGCTTCAAAGCTATTGAAACACATCTGAATATACTCGCTTATGGCTGTCTAGATTTTACCGCCACGCATTAAAAAAAAAAATTAAGATGTAATGGATTGGGGAAGCTGGTGGAGAAGTTTCCAGTTCATGGTGGTAAAATATTAGATGGCTATGCAATCTCAAAATCTCAAGGAGTATGCTTAAAAGTCATTATATTTTTACACTAAAAGAGACAGAAGGTTCTAATGCCTTGCTTCAAAATTCATCGAGATGACAGAAATACTTTTGAACTTTAAAGTAATCTTCGGATATATGATAATCTATTCTTGCAGCAGCATGCCACGATTGCTAATACACAAAAATAAAAGCTTTCCTCAAAAACAAAATCACTCCTCCCAATATACTGCTTTCCTTTTGGAATGGTAGTTTTCTTTAACTTCAGAGATCCCTAAAAGTCAGTTATTAAAATGTTTTTCTCTGTCGCCATGATGGCTCAAAAGGAAAAATAAGTGGCTATGATTTTTGCAGTATGTTTAATAAACCCTTAAAAAATAACAAGCCACCTACCAATGAAGTTAGTTCTGTGAGAGTTCATTTTTAACACAATGTTAAATTTTGCACTAAACCCAATACAAATCCTCATGATTTTTTTGTTCGCCATTTCATTTAAATTATTTGAGCCCGACTCATTCTTAATGAATGAGAGCTGACAAATCTAATAGTTAACAGACAACACTGTTTTCTTGGTAAAGGAAGAATCCCGGCCATTAATTTCTAGTCCCACATGTTCAATTTGAAACCATCACAGAAAGTACTTACAGACTAAAAGGGCTTTTTAAACAAACAAACAGACAAACAAACAAACAAACAAACAAAATTTGTCTTCAAAGGGTTGAGCAAAGGTTTCCTAACTGGCAGGATATGAATAACATGAGCACGCATTACCATAAACTATACAAGACCTATTTGAATTAATCACACAAAGTATAAAATGTAGAAGGGGTAGCAGCTAATACTTAGATGTGTTTTCTAAAACTCTCGCATAAAAGCAGGAAACAAGGAAAACACGTTCAACTGGAGGGGTTTTTCTCTTCGCATCCATCTACAGCCCCTGGTCCTCCTGAGGTTAATCTTTAGCTCTGTCCCCACCATCTGTCGGCTGCAGGAACTGCACGTAATTAACTATTCAGACTCCCACAGCAATGAGGACACTCATTAGCAAAATGAACAAAGGGATAGTTCTGGGCTGCCACGGTCATCTGTTACACTCTGAGTGGCAGGTTACACCACTAGCTTTGACTTACTTAAACCCCGAGACTTCTTTTAAAAAAAACTGCATTTAATAAACCAAGGTTGAAAAGGATGGAGATCATTAAAAGGCGATTAACTAGGTGTAGCTATTTAAAGCTGCATTATAGCTGAGGAGAGAGTGTGTGTGATCCGTGATCATTCTGGAATTTTAAATTGATGAAGGAACTCGCCGATGTAAAGTTTTTCTATCGCGTGAAAATTACGACTGCGGGCTGTGGCTTACGCGCTCTTTCTCTGGTGAACACTCACAAGGTGGTGTGTGGAATGGAATCACCACTCCCAGGTTTCAGAATCCTATACAGATCTTGCAAGAATCATGTCTGAGTACTGACTGGCATAGCGTAGAGCCTTGCTCCTCAGAATCTGGTCCACAGACGGGGGATCTCAGCCTCACCCAGCAGCGTATGGGAAACACAGACTCCCAGGACCCGGCCCAGACCTACTGTCAGAATCTGGATTTTAACAGAAGCTGTGGGGGTTCCCTCTGCACAATGAAGTCTGAGGGGTTCTGTTCAGAGCCCTGCATGTGCCTCTCAGCAGTCTTCCTTCTGCCATATTCGTGTCTCAATTCTGCAGGCTCCGCGTATAGTACTTGGACATCTCAATTTGCTGCTGGGGCGTGTTGTCGAGTGCTGATGCCTGCCCATGCTGCATGACAGTCATGGAGAAGAGCAGGTGCTCTCCCAGTGAGTGACAACCAGGAAAGCGGCACGCTGGGGTAGTGCAGCCCTGCAGAGCTGCGACTCTTGAATGACAGCTCTGTTTCAGCGCTGTCAGCAATGAGCAGTCACGTTCGCTTGCGGGGGGTGCGCGGCTGATGGTTGCACGGCTCATGCGTGCAAGGTAAGAAAAAAAAAAGGAAGTCTTTTGAAAACGACAACTAATTAAAGCAACTGAAACACACATGCACGTTTGCAGGCATATACACGCGTACGTGTGCACACGCTCGGGCTAGCCTCCTTTAGCCATCCCCATGGGGATTTGTCACTGTACAGCGTGACAACCTGATAACTACAGAGGCGTGCAGTTATGTCATAACGCACAAAACTGGAAAAGATGCTCAGCCCTTGAATGAAGTTGCTCTGAGGAATATTCAACATCAACAAAGTTCTGACCCGGAGGGAGGAGGCTTCTAAAAGTTGAAGAGCTCCCTTTCCTGATTTCCACCTTGTTATAAATAGGATTTAAGGCAGCTGTTTCTTAAACTTTCCCTCTGCGATCACATTCTTATCAGATTTTTCTCAAAAACAGTTCTAGAGAGAGATTAGGACTACTTATTAACTCTAAAGCTATTCATGTAATTTGGCTGCCGGTAAGGATAAACTAGAGTGTTTCCTATTGCTTATTCAGCTTGCTTTTTCAAAAAAATTTTTTTTCAAGTCATCTCCATTGCTACTTTGAAATTTCCCAACTGGTTCTCCAAATTCAGTTTTCTAAATCGGATTTCAGAATGCTCGGTGTCTTAGGCTTTTTGATGCCACCAGAGGGAGCAGTTGCATAAGATGAAATTCCAAATGAAAAAAAAGATCTCTTCTAGAACCCAAGCGGCATGGAGTTTTAGGAAATCTTATTCTTGGAGGATTAAAAAAAAAAGGGGGGGTATTCTCCATAGGCTTCTTCTATATAAATCATGATCTGTTTTGTGGCATTCACGTCCATGTTCCTGAAATGTACACTATTACTGACTGCCCTACATGGCGCTCAGTCAAGGTGGGAGACCAGGGCCATTTTGTTGGGAGTTGTAAGGAGCCGGGACAAATGTATACACCTAGTTAATCAGGAGTATCTCACCTTCCTCAAATCTTAGGCTGTTTACAGAAATTGTGAGGTGGTCTCTCTGGGGACAAATTATAGGGGAATAATCCAGGGGCTCCGGATGCCACACTGAACCAGGGAACACCTGCTTGTACAAGAGCAGGGTGGAGCCTTCCATCTCCCTTGTCCCCACAAAGCCACCACCACCCATCCCTATCCTCCTTCTTTCCCCAGGGCATCAGAGAGACCAGTGAACCGGTAGAGAACACTTACAGGTGTAAACGTTACAGGATACATCTCATGTTTTAGTGTAAGGAGCTCAATTATCAAATTGGGACGGTCTCAACAAGTCCGGAGGTGTGTTCAGTGCATTTTCCCGAATGTAAACCAGACAGTCCTAAGGGCTTGTGTATTTCCTCATAATGATAACTAGAATTTATATACTCACCTTTTTTCAAAGAACTCAAAGCCATTCACAGTCAGTACAACAGGTTTCCTTCTTGTAACTCTCTCTTTTAGCTAGGCAGGTATCACTGTGCACTTCTCAAATGGGAAATAAATGGATCAAAATCACCTTGCCAATCTATGCTGGATATCTTTCACCAAGGCAAGATTAAAAGCCAATACTAGTACAGATTTTTTAGTCTTTTCTATTAAATTATTATCTCCAAAAAATAAGACTAGGGGAGCCTGGGAGGCTCAGTCGGTTAAGCATCTGACTTCGGCTCAGGTCACAATCTCATGATTCATGAGTTTGAGCCCCGCATCAGGCTCTGCGCCTGACAGCTCAGAGCCTGGAACCTGCTTCGGATTCTGTGTCTCCCTCTCTCTCTGCCCCTCTCTGTTCATGCTCTGTCTCTCTGTCTCTCTCTTTCTCTCAAAAATAAATAAACATTAAAAGTAAATAAATTAATTAAAAAGACTAGATTTAGACCCAGGAAAAGGTTAAAGTAAAGGCAGAAACTGGATATGCCTCGCCAAAGCAATCAGAATATGTAAAAAGAATTAGTATTCAATTTCATTAGATCTGTGCTAATAACACTTCATAATACATTGCTTAGAAGATACTCAAGTTTTTCTGAGAACATAAAGAATTCTAATAGATTATACAAAGCCAACACGGCTCCACCAATTAGTGAACGAAATCCTTTAGAAGGATAGGAGTTCAATTCCTTATATATTCTAAACTTGGAGTTTTAAATAAGAATACTAGTGTGGGATTTAGGTAAACTACAGACTGCACTTAAAGGGAACAGCAAGGAGCAAGTGTTTCTTCCTAGGGTTAACATTTTGATACATAACTTCTCCGATTTTTTTCTGTGCATATATATGCATGTGTCAATATTTACATGTATATGTATACATACGTATTAATATACTAGTACATTATAATAATATATTATGATAATAGTCTGTTTTATATATACATATTAGTTAGTTAATTTTGAAAACTACAATCTTGACATAGTACTGTAGAGCATGGAGCTCCACTTCCTTTTGTGGGCTTTGGATTCAGTTGGACCTTGGTTCACTTGCTTTCTTCACCATTTAGTAGCCATATGCCTGGGGCAAGTAACCTAACCACCCTGTCTCTGCTTCCTCCTCTGTAAACTTAACTCGGAGATAAGATACCGCTGATGAGGCACGTGGTGCCTGCCAGTTGGTATTCAAAAGATTGTTATTCCTCCCGGCCTCTCTGCCAGCCTTTCTGCTAGCCCCTGCTCAAACAATCAGCTTCTTGTTCTTAGAATCTATTACTAAAAACCCCTCTGTGGCTCTGAATGAGGGCGGGCAGCGGCCTTTGGGCCACAGCCGTTGGCTGACAGCTGACTTGAGGTGGAAATGAACTCACTCCCAGTGTCCACACTTTCCAGAGCCCTTAAAATTCTCCTCCTTGACAGGAGTTTAGCCTCTCCTTTGTCTCTCTTTCCATTTCTGTCCCCACCAGCCCTCTGTTTAAGTAGTAAACCAGCTCCTGACTCCCTTTGCGATAAGGAGAACTGGGGGAAAACCCTCCAAGATTTTTCCTCGAAAGTTCTCTAGTTCCAAGGGGTTTGCTGGAAGCCTCTGACTTGGGGAGATTGCTTCGTGTCTTTCAAACTATCTGAACAGCAAAACAGGGTTAGAGTCTTCAAAATGAAAACAAAAATCTATTTACATGCTCTTCTAGGTAGGAAAATTTTTGCAGTGGGAGATAGGTTGTTTTATTTCCATTATAAATAAAAATCGGGGATGATTATATTGCTCCTATTTATAACTATTATGGGTTTTCTGGAATATGCCATTGAGCAGGAAAAGGTTGGACTGGCTGATGTTGTGGAGAGATGCTTAAGATATACCAACTGTATTTCCTTTATTTTTAACCCAAACTTTTGTAAAGTTATAGCTTTATTTACATATATTAATATTAATTATTCCTTGTTTTGAAACTTACAAGTTTTTGACATTTAGACTCTTCATATTTATCTAGTTCTTCTCTTAAATCCTTAATGCTTTCTTCTCTCTCCTTCAGTCTTTCTAACAAAATACTCATTTTGATGGTTGCTGGTTCTTGCACACAAGTCTCTTCTTCCACCTCAAAGAACTGCTAGGGAGAAACACAGCATTAAAACTCAGACACTGAGCGAGCACCATCAGAAACTATTTCATGTTTTATTTAAGCTACTCTCTTGCAAGTTATTTTTATAACTTGCACACAATTTTCAGTAAGTAACTATATTTGTATTGAATGATACGCTAAAGTGTCATAGAATATAGCACATTATTATCCTATAAAACACAAAGCATGACGTGGGACTCTAACTGCATCGACCACGCAAGTAATAACAGTAAACCTCAATTGAAAATTCACATCATGTTGTGAACGGTCTACTTCAATCTTCCCCCAGAAAGAAAGTAGCAAACATTTGAATATGTAAAAAGAGAAGTAAACTTGAATGGTGCCACTAAATCCCCCAGTGGTCTGGTAAGGAGATGTGGAGAAAAATCCCATTCTTTTTCTTTTTTTCTACAGAAAAGGTTAGCAGACCATTAATCTAGACAGACGAGGCTTCATTTGAAAGATTAGGAAACTGAGACCAGGGCAGAGGAATATGCAGTACAATGGAATTTTTTGTTCCATGCAAAGCTGCGATGATCAACCATTAGGTATAAGAAAGTACTCTTCAGGGTCTATGTGCATTATAAAATTACATAATTCTAGCATATCATTCATTTCTCTCTGCAAGAAAAAATGGCTATGTTTTCGCTTTTCTTAAAGAAATTGAATAAGCTGGGGGGTTTTGTGGGTTTTTTTCTTTATTTATTTTGAAAGAGAGAGACAGAGAGAGAGCAGAGGAAAAGCAGAGAGAGAGGAAGACAGAATCCCAAGCAGGCTCCACTCTGTCAGCACAGAGCCTGAGGTGGGGCTCGAACTGTAGATTATGACCCCCGCTGAAGTCAGACGCTCAACTGACTGAGCCCCATAAGGCCGCCCCATAAGCTGTTTTCTGATAACACTATTCAAAAAGAAATTAAATGAAAAATACACTCTCAAGTTGGTTTGAAATGAATTTGTGTATTAGTTGACACATAGATCATAAATGGTGATATATTTTAATTTTTAATTAATTCATTTGACTTTAAGCATTAATTTTAATTCGTTTGACTTTAAGCATTTCCCATGTCATTAACATTTTACATAAATGTAATTACTGATGGCTCTATAACATTCTGCTCTATAGAAATACCATAATTTTATGTGATCATTATAATATATATTTTTAAGTTTTCCATTATACCAAATCTTTATACATCCATCTCTGTCTGCATTTCTGATTTTTTTTTTTTTCTTCTTGACATAGATAGACCCTTAGCAGTAGAATTTCTGGCCAAAGCATATGAAATGTATTCATGGCCTTGACTCATTTTATAAATTTCTTTTCAAAAAGATGGTTCAGTTTATATTCTACCTTGAGAATGAGGATGTCTGTGTTACAACACTCTGAACCATTGTATATTGTTATTTTCTGAGACTTACTATGACAGTATATGAACATAGTATTTTATTTTTGTATTAATCACCATGTTTTACTTCTTTTTTTGAAAATGTAATCTCTACACCCAATGTGGGACTTGAACTCACAACCCCGAGATCAAGGGTCACATGCTCCACCGACTGAACCACCCAGGTGCCCCTAAATCAGCATGTTTTGATCACCATTCAAAGTGAATTTTTTTCATATATGAGCTGCTTATGCTTTATGTTTTGAAAATACTTGATTCTAAGTATACACCCTTTTCCTGAGAACTCAAAATAGTTTTAGAACTTCCATTGATCAATTTATTAATCAGTGTTATTGATTAGTTTTACTGTTTCCATTTGTTAGCATAGCAGCGCCCATTTCTTGACGGCTTGTTTTGGGCATTTAAGGGCTGCCCTGTTTACAGTCAGTAAGAACCATATCACAAAGCCAAACACGGAAGAAATGTTTAAAACATGAATGCTGTTTCTTATTTTCTCATTTTCAACCCTGCGTGCAAAATCCTATTATTCATTTTGGACTCTTTTGAGAATTACAGAATTATTTTATTGTTATTAGTTGTTCACTGCTCATATATTTGAGCACATGCACAAACAGGAAATATAGTAAAACCTAATCGTATCTGCGAATACACTTAACATTATATTTCAGAATTAGGTTTACAAACTGAAATTGTTCTATAATATATGATGAACCCCAGTCACCCGAGGAACATAATATGTCATGGTAGAATTAAGAGTCAAGCTAGGAACAGAACACTAACCCGGCCTCACAGCGCTCACGTAGAAATCAGCACATGCAGATGCAGCACAGTGGAAAAGAGTGAAGGCAGAACAATAAATATGACAATACCAGCTTTTTTTATTAATGTTTTATTTTTTATTTATTTTAGAGGCGGGGGAGGGGCAGAGAGAGAGAGAGACAGAGACTCCAAAGCGGGCTCTGAGCTAACAGAACAGAGCCCAATGCGGGGCTCGACTCACGACTCTGAGAGCATGACCTGAGCCAAAGTCGGACGCCCAACTGACTAAGCCACCCAGGTGCCCTAATAACACCAGCTTTTTAAATTGAGTGACTTTTGGGGCGCCTGGGAGGCTTAGTCGGTTAAGCGTCTGACTTCGGCTCAGGTCATGATCTCACGGTTCGTGGGTTCGAGCCCCGCGTCGGGCTCTGTGCTGACAGCTAGCTCAGAGCCTGGAGCCTGCTTCGGATTCTGTGTCTCCCTCTCTCTCTAACCCTCCCCTGCTCTCTCTGTCTCTCAAAAATAAAGAAAAAAAATTAAAAAAAAAAAACCTCTTTAAATTGAGTGACTTTAAAGAACAAGGTTGGGGGAGTAGAGCAGGATAGCCTGTGTCGGCAGACCAGCTCTGTCACTTAGTAGCTTTGTGCCTGTTCCCTGTGCCTCAGTTTTATTACCTGTAAAATGGGATTAATAACAATAGCATGAGAATTAAATAAGATAATGCATGTAAACCATTTTGAACAGTGTCTACAACGCAATCAGCTCCCTGTAAGCTTTACATCTTAGCATCTATTACTGTTCCAACTGTTTTGTCATTCAAACCCAGAGGCCACTCCTCTGGAAGCCTGAGCACCCCTACCTGCCCGCCTGCCCTCCACTACTGCGTTCTTCCTGTATCTTGTCAATGCTCTTCACGGGTCACTTCATTTATTATTTGTTTATTTGCTCACTACTTTTTATGCTCTGGATATGGTGGCTTTATTTTACTTTTATCTTTAAAAATATTTTTTAATGTTTATTTATTTTTGAGGGAGGGAGAGAGAGAGACAGAGCCTGAGTGGGGGAGGGGCAGACACGGAGGGAGACACAGAATCGGAAGCAGGCTCCAGGCTCCGAGCTGTCAGCACAGAGCCCGACACGGGGCTCGAACTCACGAACCGTGAGATCATGACCTGAGTTGAAGTCAGACGCTTAACCGACTGGGCCACCCAGGCGCCCCTATTTTACTTAAAAAAAACAAAAAACAAAAAACAAAAAACACCAAAATAAAGATGCTTCTGACCAGCTGGCCAAGTTGTCTCCTCTATAACGTGCCACAAGCCACCCCAGGATGCTCATTTAAAATCTGCCCCCAGGAACTGGGAGGAGACACTGCGCAAACTCAGCAGTGAGCCTGCCTCTAGATGGGCTCAGTCCCCCCGGACGTCGGGGCAGGGAGGGTCACGCAGATCTTTGCGAGAACAGAAAGTTTCACTTTTGACATTTCATCAAATAATTGTAAGGCCCAAACACCCTGGATTCATTTCTCTTCACCTCCAGGAATGTTTCTGATGTTCGACCAATGTTTATGGAATGAGCTGGACTCATAAGGGGACAAGCAGAAGGCGCTTTTATTTTTCTCCACCACCCCTCAGATCTGGTCTCCCGTCTCATGTTTCTTCCCTCTGAGAAAAACTCTCAGGAAAGTTCCACTGGTTTTTTTTTTTTTTTTTTAACTCTTAAATAACAACAACAAAACTGGATAGAGGAAAGAAAGATAGGAAGAAAGCAAAAGCCAAGACAAAAAATAAAACGCCCCAAGTCTCATTCCAGCCTAATCTTACCCATCAAGGTTCCTGTCCTCCCCAGCTATGGCCTCCCTTAGATGTGGCATTCCGTGCTGGAGGAGAGGGCCTGACACTGGCTTTCTTTTCTAGTACCCAGAGATCTGGTCAAACACCAGTGTAGATGTTGCTGTGAAAGTATTTTTTAGGTGAGATTAACATGAACATCGATAGACTGAGCAGATTACCTTCCATAATGTGGGTGGGCCTCATCCAATCAGTTGAAGGTCTTCAGAGAAAGACTGACGTCCCAGAGGAAGAGGGGATTCTGTCAGGAGACTGTTTTGGGGCCTGAACTGTAACACCAACTCTTCCCTGCATCTCTGGCCTGCTAGCCTACCTTGCAGATTTCAGGCTTGCCAGCCCCCACAGTCATGTGTGCCAATTCCTTAAAATCGACCTCTCTCTTCTTCCCTTTCTCTCTCCACACACTGGTTCTGTTTTTTTCTGGAGAATCCTGACTAATAGAATATCTCATCTACAGACCATAAATTCACACCAACACCTTCAACTCCAATCCTCCACCATGGTGTTTATTACAGCCTCCTTTCCATAGCTTAACCCTTTCTCTGGCGGCGAGAAGGCTAGCTCCCATGACGCTTGATGCACCGATGTGTTTGCTCAACCCGCCCTTCACGTAACCCATCTCCTGCCCACACTGTGCCACCAAGAGCTTGGCTCTGATGCAGGCGATGGGACGGAGACAGCAGAAGCATGTCTTTGGGCTTCTAGTTCACGATGGCAAGAAAAATTTTTTAGTGGACTTCCACTTCTTTGGTCTTGCAAGAAGGGTTAATATTTATATTTTAATTATTCCTTCAGCATTTGAAAGTGAGAAGGACCTAATATTCCAGTCCTTGGCATAACTGTTGGCCTTTTATTATTAGAATAATTTTATGATGTCATTTGGTCTCATGGGCAAAGCCTTTTGACCAGCGGTATGGAACGACCCAGCTAGACATAACCAGGGGTGAGAAACAGACTGGAAGATGAAGTCTCAGTATTGGCTATATAGTCACTTTGCAGCTAAATGTCGATAATGCACTCTTCCAGCTGGATGCCAAATCTTCCAGGGTGCCCTGCCAGCATTCTCAGGGGCCCCCCCAGAGCAGTGCTTGGTCCTGGGGGGGCGGCATCACATAGACGGCAGCAGGGCATTTCCTCTCCTCCAAGGCTCAGATACATGCCTAATTGATCACAAGCTAAACGGTTAAGATCAGTGTGTGAAAAGAAAAAGAAAAATCCAGGGAATATGGTTTTGTTTTATGGGGAGTGATATCCTCCTCTCAGTTAGGACCTTGAAAGAAAGTTGGTCCCGCTTTGGCCATCTCCCTCCTTCTCTTTGGGACAAACGCTGCAGGAGCACAGCCCCGCCCAGCCCAGGGCAGACTGCGATGGGAGTCGCGTCTGCCAAATTCTGCGACGTCGCACGTGGCTGCCGGCCTCATCAGTGAAGCAGATGATCTCCATCTGTTGGCTCCCTGACTTTCTTTTTCAACTTGTCCAGACTTGGGAGGGGAGGGGTGGTATTACTGATCAAGCATAAACCCTGCAATAGTCTTTATCTTTCAAGGTGGGAAGTCTAAGCATGTCATGAGAACTGCTCGGAATTCTACAAGGATTCCTTGACGTCTTGGAAATAAGGTACTAACTCCTTGGCTTCACTTTCCTGCATCGCCTCTCACCACTCTCTCCAGTCCTGTTGTCTTCCAGCCTCATCAAACGCCTGCAGGTCCCTGACTTCCTTGCACCCTAATGCGTCTGTTCTGTGAAATGGGCCATGTCCCCGATTCCTCTCATCTCCTCCCCCAGGCTTGCCAGAGATTCACCATCCTTCAAGGCTTAACTCAGAAATCCCCTTGCCCTAAAAATTTTCCTTTTCCTTGCTCCAAATCGCCCAGAAGAGTTGGGCACCCACCAGGTGCAAACTTCGATTATGGATTGTAATTGCTGAGTATTCTTTTGTTTCTTTCTTTAAAAAAAAAAATCTCTCATTTCTACTAGATTATGAACAACTTGAGCGCAAGGACTGCTTTAGTCTCTGCTACAAAATCAGATGATGGGTGGATGAATCAACCATTGAGTGAAAGAACAATTTAAGCCCTCAGCATCATGCACAGCCATGGTCTAGGACATTTTTACTAAGAACTTGTGATGTATTTCCAGGAGCATGGCGTAGGTCAAGTCCTTTGGTACCTTTCTTGGTTACACTCAGGCCTTTATTTAACAAACATTTGTTGAATATGCTGTGTCAGGCTCTCTGCTAGGAGCAAAGTACAAAGATGAATGCAGCTGAGTCCCTGATCCGCAGGAACAAAGGATCTAGCGCACAGAACAATCCAGAAGTGGGTAATTGTGATACAATTCAGTGTGTCTGTTATCGAGGAGGGAAAGAACATTCCAGCAAGAAGGGACATTATGTGAAAATTCCAGGGAGGTGACTAATAACTTGAGGTGTACAGAGGGAGGCAGGTGACTGCAAGTAGCTCAGGATTGCTGGAGGGTAAAGCTTTCACCAAGATGTAGAAGGAGATAAGAATGGAGAAATGTAAGAGCCTTCTGGGCCGTGCTAGGGGCTTCGACGTCATCTTACAGGTATGGAGAAAACACTGAAGGGTTTCAAACAAGGGCAAGATGGGAAGGGATTTAGGTTTTGAAAGGCCACTCACTTGTCTGGGCAGATAAAGACCTATGGAGACCAGACGGGAGAAGGGGCTAATCGCAACAGGCCAGACAAGCAATGCTGACGGCCTGAGCTAGCTCCGTGGCAAGACCACAGGGATGGATGTAAGAAATAAAAGACTAGAAAGAGGTGATGGCTCACTGAAAATTAGGGTGTATTTTTAATCCATGTTGTGTCATAAACATACAGTTTTACCACAAATTGAGTGGCTTAAAACACACATGCATTGTCTCACAGTGTCTGTAGGGCAGGAGTTCAGGCGCGGCTTAAGTGGGTCCTCTGTGGAGGGGCTGTGCGGCTGCAATCCTACTGTCTTGTTGGAGGCTCGACTGGGAGAGGACCTGCTTTCACGTTCCCTCAGGTTGTTGGAAGGATTCACGTTCTTGTGCCTGGAGGCCTTAGGGCTTCAGTTTCTTGCTGTCTGTCAGCCCGAGGTTTCCCTCAGTTCAAGGCTGCCTGTGGTTATTGGCCTCCAAATGTCGGGGCTCCTCAACATGGCCTTTTGCTCCCTCCAAGACAGCAAAGGAGAGGCTCTGTAAGACAGGAGCTACACCTTGTGGAAGATGCCCATCTGGGCGCCTTGGCTGTCTTCTACCGGTTAGAAGCACGGCCCACATCCCGCCCTCTCCCAAGGAGACGAGGAGGGTGATCACACAAGGCCGGAAGCATGGAGGCTGGACTGTGGGTGTTTTTGCACACGGAGTGGCTGGCAAGGTGCGCTCTGTAGCTTGCGTGGATACATCGTATAGCTTGCAAGGCGGCGAGTCTGCAGTGACTCCATGTTGTAACCTTTTTCTTTCGTTTTAGTTGTTTTGCCATTTCATCGGCCCAGTTTTCTTTCCCACCCTCTCCCCAGCGTAAAGCCTCATTCAGGCCATTAGCCATGCTCCACGGAAGGCATTCCTCACAGTCCACGGAGAGGCACCCTGCCCTTGGCAGAGGCCTTAGTTTCATAAGTCAGAGTCCAGAAATTCAATCCCCTCCAAATACCAACATGTTGATATTTTATTGCATAAGACTGTTATTAGGACTTAAAAAAAATCTGAAATAAAAATCACTTAACACCCGGATAGTATTTGCTGCGTTAAAATTTGGGATCTAAAATAAGTGCCCTCATTAGATATGCTTCCTTTTGACTTCTCCCATCTTTAAAAAAAATTTTTTTTTAACATTTGTTCATTTTTGAGAGACAGAGTGTGAGCAAGGGAGGGTCAGCGAGAGAGGGAGACACAGAATCTGAAGCAGGCTCCAGGCTCCGAGCTGTCAGCACAGAGCCCAGCATGGGGCTCAAGCCCATGAAGTAGGGGATCATGACCGGAGCCAAAGTTAGGCCACCCAGGCTACTTCTCCCATCTTTAAGAGGCCTCAGTTCAAAGACTTTTAAAAACAACGTTAACATTTTATTATTGTAACAAACACACTGTTTTACTGCCTTGAAATGGGTTTGGGGAATTCTGCATCACATCTTCATCTCTACGACAAAGTAACGAAGACAAACCCAAAATGCTTTCCTTGGAACAAACACTGCTACCTGCTATCCATACAAGGGCTGCAGTCCTGCAAGATGGACTATGAGCTGTTGCCAACGGTCTCTTCCAAGTCAGCGAAGACCATTATGTGATGGTGAAGACGTCTTGGGGAAACATCCAAAGTTCACTTACAGCGATTTTCCATTCTCCCAACAAACGACGATCAGAAAGAGATTTCTGGGAGGGGAGAAAACTCTGCACAGAAATGTTCTCTGGTGGGGCGCCTGCATGGCTCAGTCGGTTAAGTGTTCGACTTTGGCTTAGGTCGTGATATCACAGTTTGTGAGTTCAAGCCTTGCGTCGGGCTGGGTGCTGGCAGCTTAGAGCCTGGAACTTGCTTCAGATTCTGTTTCCTTCTCTCTCTACCCCTCCCTCACTCGCACTTCATCTCTCTCTCTCAAAAATAAATAAACATAAAAAAAAGAAATTTTCTCTGGCTTAATGATAAAACAATTATCACCCCCCCCTTTTTTTTTTTAAGATCTCAGCATTTGTTTTTGTTTTTTTTTAAGACTTGGATTACATTTTCTTCTGCCCTATATAGTAGAGTTTACTTTTTGAGCTAACTTATTTTACCTGCTAAACTATGAGTTTAATGTTTACCTTTTATGCATTTGTGCTTTTACTTGTTGTTTTGTATATGTTCATAACATTTGTATTTAAAATATAGCATATATTCAGTTCACTACTTGACACATATTTATGAGCGGCAGGGGTGGGGGAAGTGGATCAAGGTGGTCAAAGGGCACAAACTTCCAGCTGTAAGATAAATAAACCCTGGGGACATAATGCGTAACATGACGACTAGAGTGAACACTACCGTCCAGTATATTTGAAAGTCGTTAAGAGAATAGATCCTGCAAGTTCTCATCACAAGGAAAAAATAGTGTTTGTAACTACACGAGCTGTAGGTTAACTAAACGTATTGTGGTAATCGTTCGCAATGTATGTAAGTCAGGCTACTGGGAGGCACGCCTTAAACTTACAGGTGCTGTATGTCGATTATATCTCAAAGAAACCGAAAAAAAAATCTATTAATTCTAGTATACTTTAAAATAAATATTATTAATAGCATCATTTGTGTTTTATGAAAAATATAAAAAAAATACGAGCCAGAGGTAGGCTTCAGGCAGCCTCCGCTCGCCCTCGGTGGTCTGTCATTAGAAGAAGGAATGCTAACTTTTCTTCATGCTCAAGGTTGTAAGTTGTCTCAGACTCACCAGGACAACCCTCCCCGTGGTCTGATTACATATTTACCCCACACGGTGTGAGGGTGCCAAGAAACCACAGAATATTTTAAGAAGGTGAGCAGGACGCTGAGGAGTCTGGAATTCTCTCCCCGTGAAGATCAGTTAAGGAGCTGATGACTCAGCCAGAGGGGAGAAGAGTGAACATCGGTGTTTCCTCCAGCCATGTGAGAACACCTGAAAGAGGAGTTAATTGCATCCACCTTTCCTTCCGGATGCCAATTATGGTTGCACCAAAAAGGAAGTCACTGAAATAAAAACCTAGATATACAAATTCACATTTTTCAGGGCACCTGGGTGGCTCAGGCAGTGAAGCATCCCACTCTTGATTTTGGCTCAAGTCATCGTCTCACAGTTTGCGAGATTGAGCCCCGCATCAGGCTCCACGCTGAGCATGGGGCCTACCTGGGATTCTCTCTCCCTCTCTCTGCCCCTCCCCGACGCATGCACGCAGGCAAGTTCTCTCTCTCTTTCAAAATAAATACATAATTTTAAAATTTTGCATTTTTCTCTAATCCATCTGAATTTAACTCTAGTCTCTTATGTGTTTCTGTAAAAATATAATAAATAAATTTAAAAAAGAAATTAAAGAAATGAAATATAATAAATAATGGGGCGCCCGAATAGCTCAGTCAGTTAAGCATCTGACTTCTGCTCAAGTCATGATCTCATGGTTCGTGAGTTTGCTCCCTGAGTCAGGCTCCATGCTGACAGCTCGGAGGCTGGAGCCTGGTTCAGATTCTGTGTCTCCCTGTCTCTCTGTCCCCCGCCCCCCAAATAAATAAACATTCAAAGAAAAGAAACATAATAAATAACAACACTGCGCATGAAGCACTTTGCATGGTGCCTGGGCCATAGTAAAAAATGTGATATGTGATAATTGCTTTTATTATCATTCATTATCGGCCTGGAGAAAATGAGGAGGTTTCCCCGGGCATCATGACTTCCGTTTCCATGCAGAGACTGAGGCCCACCACCAGCACCTGCAGCTCCGGGCCACGTGCATAGAGCAGGTGTAAGCAGGGCGGTGGGTGGAGACGAAGCTTATCCAGGGCTGTCTCTACACCCCTGTATCCTTTTCTCAATCGAAACATCTCTCCATGGCCTCTCCTCTTCCCCAAACTCCCCTCAAGGGTCCGTTGTCTATCCCAGAGTTTTCTCACAGAAAACAGAACAGCCACTAAGAGGGTCATGACTTCTTCCTTAGCCCTCTGTTGGTAAAGGAGAAGGCGGTGGTTTGATTGGAGGAAATGAAACTCTTTTTGTTTTTAAGGTTTATTTATTTATTTATTTATTTAGAGAGCATGAGCTGGGGAGGGGCAGAGAGAGAGGGAGAGAGAGAGAGAGGGAGGAGAAAGAATCCCAAGCAGGCTCTGCACTGCCAGCATGGAGCCCGATGCAGGGCTCGAACTCATGAACTGTGAGATCACGACTTGAGCCAAAACCAAGAGTTGGTGGCTTACCTGACTGAGCCACCCAGGCACCAGAGGAAATGAAATTCTCAAGCTTATATTTTAAGCACGCTGGGGGTGTGAATGTGCCTAATACTTTTGAACAATACCATGTCACCCAGAGTCTCTCCTACAGGAAGAGTCCTGCGAGAACACACCAGCACTCCTGTACATCTTCACAGGCCCTGCTATGCACAGTTCTGGTCTAGTCACAAATTACCCTTTGTATAATTAACATCCAGTGTAGATCGAGAAAAGAATAGAGCTTCAGAGTTTCTGCAATTCTCTTTAAAAGACCTGAGAGACCATCATCTCAAAAAGCATCCAAATTTCACACAGGAAGGTACAGGAAGTGAGCATATTCCAAACTGGAAAGCAAAATTAAATGATCTTCTGGGCCAAGGGGTCTGAACTGAGAATCACCTCCACCTGCCAGCCTTCATTTGAACTTTACCTTGATGCTTCTCTGCAAAGAAGCATCTCTTGGGTTGATTCAGACTCTCAAAAGTCACAGGACTCTCCTCTTTGCCAAGAGCTACATTCATCCCATGGAGTGTGAGGCTGGAGACTTTCTTGATGCATTCGTGCCAAAAGACGTGTCCCCAACCCAGTTCTCTCCTTACAGTATGCAATCAATTCTTCCACTTGACAAGGCAGAGAAACAACCAATCCCTCCCTCCTCAGGGATGAGGAACAGGATCTACCCCACATGGGCCTCTGTAAAGGGACCTGAGTAGTTCAGGCAATGGTGCTCTAGGGTCATATAGGAACCCAACCTCAGGTATTAGTTCACCTGTTTCATCCTTTCTAGCCTCATTTTTGTTATGTTAACCTTCTCTTGTGTCCTGATCCCCATTTGACTTATATACACCTAACATCCCATATCCCGTCTCTATGGCTTTATTAGCCCTTTATTGACCTACTGTTTTGGTGCAATTTTAGTCTTCTCCCACAAACATATATTCTATATTTATTTGCTTGCCCTATGCACTAACACTGTAGGCTAATTACATTTCTACCACCAACCCATCTCAAAAGACAACTAGTCTTACTCTCTTTCCATCCAGCTGCTCTATCAAGGGATGAAGTCAATAAATTATGCCAAACAAAAAGGCATTATTATTACACTTAATGGTGAGTTACTGATGGATTCCTATCAAATTCGGTAATAACAAAAGAATGATCACTATCTTGATTATTTTGTAATATTCCACAATGTCTGTCTAGTGTAGAAGAGAGATACACCATTGAGAAATTAAGACATGAATATTATTTTCAGTTACATATCTGTACTGTACACAGAAAATACAAATGAATCAACCAAAAACTGTTAAAATGTCTGATAAAACTTGAGATTAACACCTGAAGTCATAAAACTGTTAGAAGAAAACATAGGCAGTAAGCTCCTTGACCTTGGTCTTGATGATTTTTTTGATTTAACACCAAAAGCAAAGGCAAAATTAAACAAGTGGGACTACATCAAACCAAAAAGCTTTTGAATAGCAAAGGAAACCATCAACAAAATGAAGAGGCAGCCTCCTGAATGGGAGAAAAGATTTTCACAGCATGTATCTGATAAGGGGTTAATATCCAAAATATATAAAGAATTCATGTAACTCAATAGCAAAAACACATCCAACTAAAAAAATGGACAGAGGTTCTCAACAGACATCTTTCTAAAGAAGAAATACAAATGGCCAACAGGTACGTGAAACATCGCTAATCATCAGGGAAATGTATATCGAAACCAAAATGAAATATCACCTCACATCTGTTAGAATGGCTGGTATCAAAAAGATGAGAAATAACAAGTGTTGGTGAAGATGTGGACGAAAGAGAACCTTGTGCACTGTTGGTGGAATGTAAACTGGTGTAGCCACTCTGGAAAACAGTATGGAGGTTCCTCAAAAAATTAAAAGTAGAACTACCACATAATCTAGCAATTCCACTTCTGGGTATTTATACGAAAAAAACAAAATCACAAATTCAAAAAGATTTGTGCACCCCAGGTTCTCTGCAGCATTCAGTCACGATAGCCAAGACACGGAAACAACCCAAATGTCCCTGATGTATAAATAGATAGAGAAAATGCAAGGGGTGCCTAAGTGGCTCAGTTGGGTAAGCATTCAACTCTTCTTTCAGCTCATGGTTTGTGGATTCAAGGCCTACATTGGGCTTGCTGCTCTCAGCACGGAGCCTGCTTCGGATCCTCTGTGCCCCTCTCTTTCTGCCCCTCCCCCACTCATGCTCGCTCTCTCTCGCTCTCAAAAATAAACATTACAAAATTAAACAAAGAAAATGTGATTAAATTATGTATTTAATTATTTAATAAAATAGTATTCAAACATGAAAAAGAATAAAATCTTTCCATCTACACAGTCCATGGATGGACTCTGAGGGCATTACGGTAAGTGAAACAAGCCAGAGAAAGACAAATATCATATGAGCTCACTTACCTGTGGAATCTTAAAAAAAGAAAGACAGGAAAAGAAAACTGAACTCCTAGATACAGAGAACAGATTGGTGGTTGCCAGAGGCAAGGTGTAGGGAGTGGGTGGAATGAGTGAAGGGGGGGGTCAAAAGGTACAAACTTCCAGTTATAAAATAAGTAAGTCATGAGGACGTACTGTACAACACGGCGACCATAGTTAACAATGCTCTATTGTATATTTGAAAGTTGCTAAGAGAAGAAATCTTAAAAGTTCTTGTCACAAGAAAAGTATTTGTCACTATGAGTGGTGATCATTTCACAATACACACAAATACGGAATCATTACGTGGCACACCTGAAATTATTATAACGTTATATGCCGAGTATACTTCAATTAAAACAAAGAGACATCTGATAATTCCACATTTGGAAATCTATCAACAAAGTGGTTGGATACAGTATCTATAAATTCAATGGTTCCACATCGATGAACATGTCGGTGAACTGAAAGAAATCAACCACAAAAGAGCACATACTGTACTCTCATTTACACGGAATGTTCAGAATAGGTCACTCTGTAGGGACAGAAAATAGATTTGCAGTTGCCAGAGGTTTGGAGTGGGGAGGAACAAAGGGGAAGGAAGTAATAGGGAGTGGCTGCTAATGGGTTCAATTTTTCTCTTGGAGGTGATATAAATGTTTTAAAATTAGATGATGGCGATGGCTGCGTGACTCTGTAAGTATACTATAAGTCATTGGACTGTATGCCTTAAATGAGTCAATTTTACACTCTGTAAATTACACCTTGGTAAAACCGATTGAGGTGCCTGGCTGGCTCAGCCAGAAGAGTGGCGACCCTTGATTTTGGGGTCGTGAGTTCGAGCCCCACATTGGGTGTAGCGATTACTTAAAAAAATTAAACACTTAAAAACAAAATCAACAGACTCCATGTATACCAAAATACTCTTAAATTATGACAAAAAAGATTCCATATTCTAGAGACATAAAATATAATACTTAGGAATAACTTAGTTATATGAGAAAGAGATACAACCTGCATAAATAAAACTACAAAACTTTATTGAGTTACATAAAGTAACACATAAGCGAATCAAGAGATATTCTTGAATAGGAAGACTGAATACCATGTTACAGATTTCTTTCAAAATTCACGAATAATTTTCCAACCAGTTTGCCAATTTTCATAAAGATGCCATTTTGGAGTGGCAATACAGTAAACAAAATTATTTTAAAGTTTACTTGGAGAAATAAAAAAGCAATGGAAAAATTCCTTGTTAATTCAAAAGCTAGTGACAGTCTCCCTGACTTTTGCAAGGGTTTTACAAACTCCTAAATCCCTTCTTTAAAAATCCCTTCATTAAATTCCTATGTGTTTGAAATACCTAGTTTTCTTATCTGAATCTGAGCTCATACATTTCCAAAACAAAAAATAAGTAAATAAGGTATAAGTTATAGAAAAATATGTTCTTTTATCTGCAAATGGGATACTATAATACCACGCAAGAGATTGTTTCAGAAGTTAGATTTAAAAACTTGCTCCATAGCTGAAAACGGAATGTACCCGTATCCTTAACTGGCCTCCAGAGGGCAGCAGAGTCATTTACACTTAACTAAAGTTACCTCTTCACCAAAGTGTTTAACTGTGTTGGTTTTTTCCCAATACTCTTCTGTTTTTTCTTATGACTGAGCCCTAACAAACTGGGTGGCTAGGATTAGGAAGACTGTCTGAGGTCATGGATCAAAGCAATGACAACAAGCCAAAGGGAAGATTCAAATAATCACTTTTATATCATTACAGTAAATCTTCAATTAGATAAACCAACTGACTATAATTAATATTGTTGCTTAAGTATATTTAACAGGTGTGTTTATGAAAAACTAATGAATATAAAGCATTTGATAATTTCAAGGCTTTCTACTTTTAGAAGTACAGGAAGTATATATAAAGAGTGATAGTCACTTATTCTGCCATATTTTTTTAAGTTTGCTTATTTATTTATTTATTTTTATTAATCTCTATACCCAATGTGGGGCTCAATTTCACAACCCCAAGATCAAGAGTCACATGCTCTTCCAACTGAGGCAGCCAAGCGCCCCATTCTGCCATATCTTTTGAGGATTTGATACACACTAGAAGTATATCAGTGTCCTAGAAATTGTTGAAGACACAAAAGCTTAGGAAAGCATGTTCAAAAGAATCATAGGGTTCTGACTTACTCTCCTACTGTAAACATTAAACATTTTGGAGAAGATAGGTGAAATGCACCTAGAAGCTGACAAAGTAAGGAATACTTAGGCCAAAATGAAGTGAATGCAAAAATCCAGGGAAGTATGCAAAACACTGAAGCTGGTGTGCACGCTAGAGAATTGCTAAGCCAGGTGAACATGAACTTCGGTTTACACCTCTTTGCAGGTGAAGAGACATCACCTAGGTCTTCCTCAAAGTGGTCATTCTAAATAATAGAAGACCACCTCATTAAGGTAGAGACACCAAAGGGCCACTCCTTTGGTGTGAGAACAAACCAGAAGCGCCTTGAACTTTGTACCGCCTCCCACTCAACTAGACGTGAAATTGCGTCCTGTCTGGAAACTTGGCTCCAAGTGCAGAGAAGGGGGAAAGAAAATCTCTTCTGAGTTTTATAAGCACAAGATGAAAGATGACCTACACCAACTCATACATCTGGGTGGTCTAAAATGCCTCAAGCTAAAGTCAGATGAAAGTGGTCACAGACCCAGGAACTCACAAAAGCAAACGTGAATCTTCTCTACAGAAACTACTTCTGTTATAGGCCTCAAGGAATTCCCAAAGAAATATAAGTTCATAGTCAAAAATCATAAAACCCAGGGGCGCCTGGGTGGCTCAGTCGGTTGGGCGACCCACTTCAGCTCAGGTCATGACCTCACGGTCTGTGGGTTTGAGCCCCGTGTAGGGCTCTGTGCTGACAGCTCAGAGCCTGGAGCTGCTTCCGATTCTGTGTCTCCCTCTCTCTCTTCTCCTCCCTGCCTTGTGTTCTATCAAAAACAAGTAAACATTAAAAAAATTTTTTTAAATCATAAAACCGAAAAGTAAATGACGTATCACGTGTGACAGCCAGCCCTTATCAGACCCTCCATGATGGAAACGGTGAAACACAGACTATAAATCGAGTACATTTCAATGTTTAGAGAAATAAGTGGACTAAAATTATCAGCAAAGAGCAAGGGCCATAAAAAAATAACCAATAATCAAGCCCAGAGTGTCAAATAGAATCCCTACTCATAAAAAACATTATAAATAATATTTAAAAACTTGATGAAATGGATTAAACAGTATACAAAATGTGGGCTTAAAAATATAGGATTAAAATTTTTATATGAGAACAATATTATTATTAAGCCTTTATTCCAACATATTTTTAAGTTTAAATCAAATACTTAAGGCCCTAGACAAATACCTCATTGTATCTGAATCAAAAGGAATAGGAAACCAGATAGTCTTATAATCATTAAGGAAATTGAGGAATCCAAAAGATGTCAATAATCATTCAATCTGTCCAGGCCCAGTTGGCTTTTCTGGTAGTTCTATTTTTTTTTTAATTTTTAATGTTTATTCATTTTTTGAGAGAGAGAGAGAGAGAGCACGAGTGGCGGAAGGGGAGAGAGAGAGAGAGACTGAATCTGAAGCAGGCTTTAGGCTCGATGCTGTCAGCACAGCTTGAACCCACGAACCGCAAGATCATGACCTGAGCAGAAGTAGGATGCTTAACCGACTGAGCCACCCAGGTGCTCCTGGTAGCTCTAAATATTTAAGGAAGAAATAATATTTCCGATCGTACACCAATCCTCCTAGAGAACAAAATGAGGATAACATTCTCAACTGATTCTGTGAAGCTAGCGTAAGCCTGATACCAAAACCCAGCAAGGGCAACACAAAAAAGAGAAAAGTACGGTTTATTTCACTGATGATTGTAGATTTAAAATATCCTAAGCAAAATATTAATACACTAAGATCAACAACCATTTTTTTTTTCAAAAGACATATCATGGCCGAGTTGGATTTAGACAAATAAAGTAAGGTTGACTTAACACTTTAAAAAATTAATTAATTAATTTCGCCACATTATTAGATTAAGGGAAAAATCATATGGCCTCACAGTAGATGCATAAAACACACATTTTATAAAATTGAAATGTATCCATGATTTTTTAATAGTCTCTTTAAAATAGCCAGGTAATGTAGAAAGTATTATGTGTAATGTTGAAACATAAGATTCATTCCCTATAAGATTAGATACACAATAAGGATGCTTGCTTTTATTAACTTTTAGTAACATTGTACTCCTGCACCACCAGGAAGGAAAAATAAATGAACAAATGAAGAGATGGTATAAGGATGAAAAATATAGTAACAACAATTCCTCTCAATTAATACAGCTGTTTATATACAAAGTCTTGAAAACTCTATAGATATATTATTAAAATAAGTTCAAGCATTTTTTAATGTTTATTTTTGAGAGAGAGAGGGAGGTAGAGAGAGGGAGACAGGATCTGATGCAGGCTCTGCACTGGCAGCAGAGAGCTGACGCAGGGCTCAAACTCGTGAACTGTAAAATCATGACCTGAGCCCAAGTTGGACACTTAACTGACTGAGCCACCCAGGCGCCCCAGTAAGTTTAAGAATGTAATGACAGTCATTACCAAATCAATACATACTAATCAACTGCATTTCTCTACCCCAGTAAGAAACAGTCAGAAAATGCAGTTTTGAAAAGGTAACTTACTGTATCTTCAAGAAAAGGATTTTGGAATAAATGTAATAAAAGTGCTGCAGGGCCATGAGGCACAATGGTCAGGAAAGAATTCTTGAGACCTTGTCTGGTGCAGCCAAGTCTCCGTAGCACTGGGCCAGGCCCCGTGGGCAGAAAGGGCTGCACTTTTGCTGAATGAAGCTGGTGATTATATGCTTAGTGCCCAACGTGAAGGGGAGGGATGTGCAGGGAATATTAGATTGCAAGTGTCTTCTTCGAATTTCTACTTATAAACCTACTTTTTGCAGGATTTCTCTGGTGCTTATCATTCAGTCGATATTAACCATCAGGGAGATTTACAGGCAGGTCACAAGACCATCTAAGACGGCAGCAACCCAGCATATTTGATCCTTATCGGAAATATGCAGGCCATAGGTCAGCCTTCTAGGCTAAAGGTGAACAATTTTCTGCTTCCATCTGTTGCGGAATCTGGTCTGGATCACCCGGGGGAAGAACCGAGCGGCGCTAGGAGATCTTGGAAGGCAGGGGGTTTATTTTACACCGGTGGGCTCAGAGGAGATCACTCTCCAGAGGTCTCAGCCCAGAGCATCAGCAGAGGGAGTAATTTATAGCCTGTTACTTCCGCATTGCTCATTAATGCGTGCGACAAGCAGGGTGGGAAGAAGAACCTGGAAGAGGGAGCCTTTGATCAGGGACAGGTATTTCCTTACCAGTCTTGTTGGCCATCTTGTAACAGATTTTTTCCTATCACATCCCTCATCAAAACTACTAGGCATCTTTTTGAATATAATTGTAAAACTTTAAAATATTAAAAAAGTTAAGTAAATGGAGAACTGTATTAGGGACAGTAGTGGACAACTCAATATAGGCATGGTATTGTCGTAGCAAGATATTTAGTCCTTGTCCCTGGTTCTTGGCACAAAGCTCTTAAAACTTCTAGTAAGAGTGATAGAGGGGCACCTGGGTGGCTGAGTCGGTGAAGCGTCCGACTTCAGTTCAGGTCATGATCTCATGGTTTGTGAGTTCAAGCCCCGCGTTGGGCTCTGTGCTGACAGCTCAGAGCCTGGAGCCTGCTTCGGATTCTGTGTCTCCCCTTCTCTCTGCCCCTCCCCTGCTCACGCTCTGTCTCTCTCTGTTTCTCAATAATAAATAAATTTAAAAAAAATTTTTTTTAAAAAAAGAGTGATAGGAACATCTGTTGTGCTTTTTTTTTGTTTTTTAAGTTTATTTATTTTGAGAGAGACAGCGCAAGCATGTAAGAGCTGGGGAGCAGCAGAGAGAGATGGGTAGAGAGAGAGAATCCCAAACAGGCTCCGCACTGTCACCACAGAGCCAGACGCAGGACTCAAACTCATAAACCTTGAGATCATGACCAGAGCTGAAACTAAGAGTCGGATGCTTAACCGACTGAGCCACCCACGCGCCCCAGAAGCATGTTGTTCTAATGAGGCCACTCTTGGGAGGCCCTTAAATAGCTTCAGGATGAAGGCTGGTCACCAGAAAGACCAAGCCTTGATCAGAAACTTACGACTTTCAGCTCTATCTTCCCACCCCTGGGAGGGGACAGTGGCTGGAGATGGAGTTAGTGACTAATGATTTATTCAATCATGCCTACAGGATGAGATCTCTATGAAAACCCCAAATGCGTGCATTCGGAGAGCGTGTTGGGTGGTCAACACTGCTGGAAGCTGGGAAGGTGAGGCACGTGGGGAAGTCACGGGCTCTTCGTGCCTCTGCCCCACACCTTGTGCCGTGCATCTTAAGGGGAGCCGAACTGGCCACCCCAAAATATGGCTTGTTGGCATAAGGATATTTTAGGCTGATTGCCCTTTAAAAACAGCAGACACGAGAAGTTTTGCAAACTGAGAAGTTACTCTTTTGTCAGACCATGTACAAGGGACTAGCCATAGAAGACGTGAAAGAGACACGTATAAGGAAAACCTTCATCTGTAAAGGTATATTCCCCCTGGGCCAGAAAGAGGATGACTAAAACCCTAGAAATGCTTATCCGGGGACAAGACAGGGACGGAAATCTGCATACCAGTCAGAGCCTGGTCTACTGTGCTTTGTCCGATAACTTCCCAGTACTGGCGCCCCGCCCACCCAGAGATCGTGTTTAAGGTGGTGGCTTGGGCCAGTTTGAGAAGTTACTCGGTTTTCCTGGGTCCCTCCCATGTATACAGTCGTTATGCATGTTAATAACTTCTGTTTGTTTTGTTTTTTTTTCATTAATCTGTCATTTATTATGGGGGGTAGGGGAAGGGGCCGGGAGCTCAGCCAAGAACCTAGAAGGGAAGAAGGAAAGTTATTTTTGCTCCCTTGAACATCTTTTCCATTTGGCTTTTTGGGTTGTATCCTTTATAATAAACGGGTAACTGTAAGCAAGGTGCTTTCCTGAGTTCCAGGAGTCCTGCTACGGAATTCCCAAACCTTGGCAGGACAGGGCAGGGTGGGGAATACCAACTGTATAGCCAGCTGGTCAGAAGTACTGGGACTTGCAACCGGCATCTGAAAAGGAACAGTACTGTGGCATGGAACCCTTTACCTGTGGGGTCTGCACTAGCTATGGAAAATTGGCGTCAGAATTGAATCAAATTTTTGGACAATGAAGGTACCCAGAATATGCCCGTTTGGCAGGATTATTCTGAGTTGAAGGCAACTGAGGCCCACGTGCAGGAAAAGCCCTAAAAACAGCATAAAGCTCTCTTTGTGAAGGAAATTTACATTTATAAAGGAAATCTCCATGTGTAAAGCTGTCTCCCACTTCCGGACCAGGAAGGGGACTCTTATTCGCAGCTCTGATGAACGGAGAAGGCGTTGACTTGAATCTGTGTAACAGTCTTACTAAATGGTCCTTGTTTATCATATACTCCCTAGTCACCTGCCCATAACTTACCACCGTCCTCCTCAAAAGCCCCAGATCCCTCTTCTTTTGTTTAGCCTCTTCTCCATACTTTATTGCCTTGGGGGGGGACAGAAGGCCCCCAAATTCTGGCTGCCTCTGTAAGCCACATTTCTTTGTGAACTTGTATGCATAGTGATGTGGGGAACAGAGGCAAAGGAAAAAAATAATAAATTTCCTTACAATTTACAGCCCTTACAAGTCCTTGAGACAGGCAGAGCGACCTTCCTCCAGGAACTCAACTACCTCAATGTTAATACTTTGCTCAGGGCAAAAGGCAATCTTAGCTTAACATTATCCCGACTTCCAGAATCCTGGAAGTCTCCTTTTGATAGGGAAAAATCTGTTATAAGATGGCCAACGGGACTGATAAGGAAATACCTGTCCCTGATCAAAGGCTCCCTCTTCCGGGTGCCTCTTCACACCCTGCTTGTCGCACGAATTGATGAGCAATGCGGAAGTAACAGGCTATTACTCCCTCTGCTGATGCTCTGGGCTCAGACCTCTGGAAAGTGATCTCCTCTGAGCCCACCGGGGTAAACTAAACCTCCTGCCTTCCAAGATCTCCGAGTGCAGGTCGGTTCTTCCCCCGGTGATCCAGACCAGATTCCGCAACACTTTAACATATAGAAATTCCTTGGGGAACTTCCTTTATCTCTACCCTCCCAAGATACATGTTAGCAATCATCCTCCAAGCATATGGCCCACTGATATATATATATATATCTCAAGGGTCTCATGACTAAGGTTTTATTAGACAGTAATAAATGACTTTTTCCTAACAATAGCTAGTCCTCAAGGTCCTGGAAACCTTACTTCTGGAATTCCTTAGAGAGTTACACTAACCCTACCCCTTTCCCAACTTGAAAGTATGTAATCAGCCACTCCTCACAACCCAGTGCAGCTCTTTCTGCCCATGGGTCCTGTCCCTGTGCTTTAATAAAACCACTGAAGAAATCTCAAGAATTCTTTCTTGACTGTTCGAACCCCAACATCTTCATATCACATAGCATTTAATTAAATCTGTTTTTCTCTCCTGTTAATCTTTTTTTTTTATGTTTATTTGTTTGAGAGAGAGACAGAGTGTGAGTGGGGGAGGGGCAGAGAGAGAGGGAGACACAGAATCCCAAGCAGCTCCAGGCTCTGAGCTATCAGCACAGAGTCCAAATGTGGGGCTCGAACCCACAGACCCTGAGATCATGACCTGAGTGAGCCAAGTCGGACTTTTAACCGATTGAAGCACTGAGACACCCTTGTCTTTTTTTCTTTTTTTAAGTTCATTTATTTTTGAGAAAGAGCACGTGCGAGCTGGGGAGGGGCAGAGAAAGAGAGAGGGAGAGAGCGGGAGAGAGAGAGAGAATGCCAAGGAGGCTCCGTACTGTCAGTGCAGAGCCAGATGCAGGCTCAAACTCACAAACCATTGAGATCGTGACCTGAACCGAAATCAAAAGTCAGACACTGAACTGACTGAACCACCCAGGTGCCCCTAATCTATCTTTTATCAGTTTGATTTTTGCATCTCACTCGTTTAAACTTTGGAGGCTTAAAAAAAAAAGTGTCTCCTCCTCCATGACATCCCGTTGGTGTCAAGTGGTTGGAAAAGTCTGCAAATTTGGTGTCAGGAGGGAAAAAAATTCTAACTATAGGAAAATACACATTTCCCCCCAAAATGGTCTGTAGTTTTAATGCAAACCCAATACAGTTTTCAATGAGTTTATCTGTACAATATGTCACTAAACACATTATTTAACGTATATGAAGGGATGCAGAGCCAAGAACATTCAGTCCATTTCTGTAGAAGAAAAGAAAATGAGATAACTTACCAAATAGCTAAAATTACCTGTAAATTTTAGTGGTACTGATGGAGGAGCCAAAGGCAAGCTGGGAGCACAGTACAAGCTAACACCCGCAACCCCCCCACCCCACCGCCCCAGGTGAAATATGTGTGACATTCCTCAGGCACTCCTGGCTGCCCAAGAACAAAGGAAAGGAAAGAAAACAAACGGTGAGCTGATAGAGATCACGGCCATGCAGGACAGGAGTCTCCGTCAGTTTACAAATATTCTAGTAAATTACCAGAAAAAGGCAATCTTATCGATAGCCTCAATCTCCGGAAACCTGTGGACTCAGTTTCCTGGAAACATCATCTGCCTTCCACAGTCATATGGAAACAAAGGCAAGAAGGAAATGGCAGATAAAATTAAATTTCCTTATTACCTGCAGCCCATTGACAAATACTTGAGGCTGGCAGAGTAAAGCATTTCTCCAGGAACTCCCTACTGTCTTAATGTTAATACTTTGCTGGATGGAAAAACAACCTTAGCCTGACAATAGCTGGGCTTCCAGTATCCTGTGAGTCTTCTTTAGCACATGAAAATTCCTTTGGAAACTTCCCTTTGACTTTACCTCCCCTAAGTCCTAAGTATTTAACCAGTTTTGCCTCCTGGTCCCAGGGCAGCTCTTTCTGTCCATGGGTCCTGTCCCTGTGCTTTAATAAAATCACTTTTTGCACCAAAGAGGTCTTCAAGAATTCTTTCGTGGCTGTCAGCTTCGAACCCCCATCACCCCCAAGCCTCACCACTTATGGGGAAAAAAAATGAATCCCTGCTTTTCAAACTAATACTAAAAATCAATTCCAGTGGATTAAACGCCTGAACGTAAAAGGCAAAAATATAAAAATTTTTAGAAGACTTTAAGATATAGCAGCATTTTAAAAACAAAACATAGAATGTGGAAACAATGAGAAAAGGAGAAAGGTTGACTACAGCCATAAAAAATTTGGGGGAGGGGCATCAAAAAACATCATAAAAAGGTTGGAAAGACAAAGAAGCGGGAGAAGATATTTGTAACACATACAACAAATAACAATGAGGATTCATAGTATGTTTTTAAAAACTGTGAAAATTAATAAAGGGAAATCTCACTAGAATGGAGTCAGCGGGCTCCTGGGGAAGGGAGGGGGTGGGCGGCTCTCAGGCCTCACTGGCAGTGCCCATCAATTGCAAATCCAACAGGAAGAGGCGGGACCCTGTAAGCAGATACTATTTTCTATCCTGGCAGGAGGAAGGAAGGCTCCCCCCGCCCCCCAGCAACACTCTGGCCAATGACAGACCCTCACAACTCAGCCAATGAAAAGCCACTATACTTGAACTCTGTTTACTCTAGTGGGATTTCCTTCCCAATTTCCCACTTTCCTCTGTAAAAGAGCAGTCCTCTCCTATGTTGGGTGGACCTGCCTATGGTTTTGCCATAGCTTGTTTGCTCCAGATTGTGAGTCTCTGCTATCCCCAAATAAACCAATCTTTTGCTGGTAAAACAACGGGTAGTTTGATTTTTTTTTTAATTTAACAAAACACTCTTATTAATCAACAAGAAAACAAATAACAATAAAAATTAATTTAAACAGGCACTTCACAGAACAAGAAAACTGAATGACCTGAAAAATTATCAAGTCTCAGTGAAGAAGTAGAAGTAGAGTATTTTTATAAACTGCCGAAGGGCATGTCCTTTATTACAATCCGTTTATTTTTTATATCTTTTACTCTTTTAATTTTTTGAATGTTTATTTTTGACAGAGAGAGAGAGAGACAGACAGAGTACAAGCAGGGGAGGGGCAGAGAGAGAGGGAGACACAGGATCGCAAGCAGGCTCTAGGCCCTGAGCTGTCAGCACAGAGCGATACGCAGGGCTCGAACCCACAAACCAGGAGATCATGAGCTGAGCTGAATCCAAGGGTTGGATGCTTAACCGACCGAGCCACCCAGGCACCCCTATTACAATCAGTTTAGAAGATTATTTGGCATTTTCTAGTGAGTAGGAAAATACACATACATTCTACCAAAGAATTCCACTCTTAGGAAAATACTTTAAGAGCACTCTAGTTGCACATGTGCACCAGATATGGTATAAGATTTTTTTAAAAAACAAAACTATAATTACAGCAATCAAGTATTACCATGATAGATAAGAATATTGTGGCCTTATGTTATAGAATATTATATAGCAGTGACAATCAATGGATGATAGCTATAAATATCAAGAAGGATAAATCTCAAGAACATAATTTCAGAGCAAAAGTATAAGAATACATACATATATTATTATTATACCTATAATGTACAATTATTATATAGACATAGTTCAAAATGTAGGTCTTAATAATTCATTTGTAAATATACATTTAAGTGCAAACAATAAAAAGGGGGGTTATTAAGCACAAAATTTATGATTATGGTTACCTCTGGGCATGGATAGCAGTAGAGATGGGCCTGGGGAACGATATACAGAGGACATCAAAGACACTGGTTATCTCTTGTTCCTTAAGTAGAGCAGTTGTTCCAGGGGTATTTGTTGTGTCATGATTTCATACGTGATTATATTTTATAAATATTCCTTTGTTTCTACTCAAAATTTATTAAAGGTAATTTAAAAAACGATAATTATATAGTCAGGTAGTTTATATCAAATTTACGCCAACTAGATAGTTATATGTAAGAAGTTAATAGTCTGCAAGATTTAAACTTCTTTAAGATTTAAACAACAGATTTAAAACACAAAGCAGATTTAAAACATAAAAATAAAAAAAATTTTAATGCACAGCATTTTCCAATTTTCTCTTCTCTCTCTCTCACTTCCTCCACCTTGATTCAGCTAATGGTCATGTCTCTCCCTTCATTAATAAATAAATAAATAAATAAATAAATAAATAAATAAATGTCATGTGAACCATCCAACCAGCTGTTCAAACCCAAAAGCTAAGAGCTACCCATGATTTCTCGATGTTGCTCCCCTCGCACACCGAATCCATTGGCAAATCTTATTGGCTCTACCTCTAAAATATATCCCACGTTCATCCACGTCACTCTATCTCCATTGCTGCTGCCCTATTCCAAGCCACCATCATCACCTACAGAGATGACTAAAACCACCTTCCAGTGTTCTTGTTTCCGTCCTCGCCTTCCTATAATCCCTTCTCTTCCCGGCCACCTTAGTAATCTTAAAAAAAAAAAATGCACGTCAGACACAAATAGATACCACTCCGCACTCACAGGAAGAGTTGAAATCTAAAAGAGCAACAAAACCAAGTAAGAGTGTGGAGCAGCTGGAATACTGCTGCATCTCTGAAGGGAGTAGAACTTGGTGTAACTTAGAAAAACAGTAGAAAACTTAGAAACCAGCATCTACTAAGATTGAAAACGTGCCTATGTCTGTGATCGAGCAATTCGACTCCTGTATATGCCCATCAGAAATGCACACATATGTGCATTAAATGATACATACAAGAGGGACTCCTGGCTGGCTCAGTTGAATGAGTGTCTGACGCCTGATCTCGGGCTTGTGGGTTCGAGCCCACATATGCAGATTACTTAAAAACAATAAATCTAAAGAAAAAGAGACACGGAAAAGAATGTTCAGAGCAGCATTATACCTTTAACAGGCAAATACTGGGAACAACTCAAGTGTCCATCTACAACAGAATGGGTCCACTATACACATTCATGCAGTAGAATGCGGTACAGCAATGAGAAAGAACAGACTGTTGCTGTGTGAAGCAATGTGGATAAACCTTACAGGTGTCAGGTCCAGTGATAGAGGCCAGACACAGAGAAGCGAGGGCTGTACGGTTTTATTTACATTAAAATCCAAACCCAGACAAAGCAAATCTATGTGACAGCCGCCTTTGGACAGGCGGGGTAGTGTTGGCATGCCTTAACATCCTAATTCTTGATCTAGACAATGATTATCTGGGTACGTAAGTTTTTTTACCGAAAATTTGAGTTGTACACTTATAATCTGTGTACTTGCAAAAAATTGTTTTAAATGTTTATTTTTGAGAGAGAGTGAGAGAGGGAGAGTGCGTGCGCATGCATGGGGCAGAGAGAGAGGGAGACACAGAATCCAAAGCAGGATCCAGGCTCTGGGCTGTCAGCACAGATCCCAGTGTGGGGCTCGAACCCACGAACCATGAGATCATGACCTGAGCTGCAAGCCACCCAGGTGCCCCATAATCTGTGTACTTTTATATGTGTGAGTTACACCTCAATGAAAACTTTACTTTTTAAAAGCTCTTCCCATAAGCTCTTCTTGCCAAAAGGTATAAAACTTGAACATGAATCTAATCAAGATAGTAGTACATATGTAGTACATATGAATTTACCTTAATTTAAATGGCTGGGTATTTTTCTATCATTTGGATCATTAAGTAGTATTATTCCATTATTTTCTATTAAAAAGTAAATTACAATGCTGCCAGTCATTGTATATGTATTTTTCTCTATTTCAGCCGGAGGAATAGGTTCCCCTAGAAGTGGGATAGCTTGGTCCAAATAAATGTACAATTGAATTTTTATTAGAATTTGCTAAATTTCTTCCAAATAGGTGGTACCAATATATGCATCCACAATACATGTGTTTGCCCACTCAGCCACACCTTGCCAACAACAGATAATATCAATCTTTTACTTTTTTAAGTTTTTGTTTTATTTTGTTTTGTTTTGCGAGAGAGTGGGGGAGAGAGAGAGAGAGAGAGAGAGCAAGAGAACCTCAAGCAGGCTCTATGCTCAGCACAGAGCCTGATGTGGGGCTCAGTCTCACGACTGTGTGATGATGACTTGAGCCAAAATCAAGAGCTAGATGCTCAACCGACTGAGCCACCCAGATACCCCTCAATCTGTAACATTTCTGTCAATCTGAGAGATGAAAATAAGTATTTTTTGCTTCATCTGAATTTTTTTTATTTTTAATAAGGTAGAGCACTCTTTGTAAGTTTGTTGGCCATTTGGATAGTTTTATTTTAATATTTTTTAAATATATTTTGCTCAGTTTTCTAATGGGCCTTTCAGCATTATCTGCATGATTGGTAGGAGGACTGAGCCACCCAGGTGCGCCCCTTTCTTCTTCTTCTTCTTCTTCTTCTTCTCCTTCTTCTTCTCCTCCTTCTCCTTCTCCTCCTCCTCCTCCTCCTCCTCCTTCTTCGTCGTCTTCTTCTTCTTCTTCTCCTTCTCCTCCTCCTCCTCCTCCTCCTTCTTCTTCGTCTTCTTCTTCTTCTTCTCCTTCTCCTTCTCCTCCTCCTCCTCCTCCTCCTCCTTCTTCTTCTTCTTCTTCTTCTTCTTCTTCTTCTTCTTTTTACAGAATTACAATGCCACCATCACACTAACAAAATTAACAGAGTTTCTTAATATCATTAACATCTAGTCCACATTAAAATTTCTCCAACTGTCTCAAAACATTTTTGTCTAACAGTTGGTTTGTTCAAATCAGGATTCTAACGAGCCCCACAGATTGTATTTAGTGAGAGGTCTCTTAAATTATTTGAATCTAGAGCAGAACTTGGTTCCTTTTGTGCCTCCCTCCACTCTCCGACCTTCTGCCTTAAACTACAGATCGTGCTCATCTTCCTTTCTTCCTTCTTTCTCATTCTTCTTTCTATCTTTCTCCAATAAACATTTATTAAAATCCAAGCACAGCACCGGGCAATGAGAAGACTCATGACGGTTTCTGTCTTCCTAGATTGTAGATCTGTCTGCGTCTCCATTTCTCCAATGCGCTATGAACACCGTTGCAGGAGTAACCGTCCTGAAGGGTACAAACGCATCTCTCTTTCTCCTTCTCAGGAAACTCAAGCATTTCCCATTTTCTGTGGAACGACGTTAGAGACACAGAAGGGAATTGGACTCCCAGCGCCACCACTGACCAGCTCTGTGGCTGTGGGCAAGTTGTTTTATGTAGCCGCGCCTCCGCTTCCTTGGTTAGCCAAGGAGCATCCTACTGCCCACTTCAAGTGCTTATTTCATGCCGTGCAGCCAGGCAAAAGCTACCTGGACTTCATCTCTGGGCACCACGTTTTGAATGAGCCAGAGAGCAGAGGCACTTTGGTAGCAGCCTAATTTACCTTCTAATTAGCAGGAGCACTAAGTTAGAATATGAGGCTGTGACACGGGCTCCTATTATTACCACTAGTCTCTGTGCCACATTAGGAAGTGAGGAATGGATTTGGGGCCCCAGTTCTTGCTACTTGCTCATGTGAAGACTGAATAAAACTAGCTAAACACCTTTGCGTGGTGCCTGGCACAGAGAAAGCACTCACTAAGGCATTGTTCTTTTACTATTATTAATAAAAAAATAAAAATAAAAAAGCTACAATATACCTGTGCAAACGGTCACAAAGAATTCTCCTGTTATCTAGTTTCACAGAATGTTGCTGGGTAATCTCTGGCTAAGGTCACCCAGGAACTGAATTCTTCATTTAATTTCAACTTCACTTTTATTTTTATTTATTTATTTATTTATTTTTTTTAATGTTTTTTATTTATTTTTGAGAGACAGACAGAGACAACGCGAGCAGGGGAGGGGCAGAGAGAGAGGGAGACACAGAATCTGAAGGCAGGTTCCAGGCTCTGAGCTGTCAGCACAGAGCCCGACGCGGGGCTGGAACCCACGAACCGTGAGATCATGACCTGAGCCGAAGTCGGACGCTCAACCGACTGAGCCCCCCAGGCGCCCCTGTTTTTATTTTTTAAAAAATTTTTAACGTTTATTTATTTTTGAGAGACAGAGAGAGACAAAGCGTGAGTGGGGGAGGGGCAGAGAGAGAGGGAGACACAGAATCGGAAGCAGCTCCAGGCTCTGAGCCGTCAGCACAGAGCCCGACGTGGGGCTCGAACTCACGAACTGTGCGATCATGACTGAGCTGAAGTCGGCCGCTCAACTGACGGAGCCACGCAGGTGCCCCACAGCTTCACGTTTAATAGCCACATGCGGCTGCTAGCTACCATGTAGGGCAATGAGACAGCGGGCAACCCACCAGGTCCTTCTTGCCTTTTCACATGCTCTTGGAAGTAGGAAGCCAGTTTGCCTAACCAGCAATCCTCGTTTAGGCAGCGAAACTTCCTTTTCCACTTGGGTAAACCCTGTTCCTCAATATTATCTCCTGAGATGGGTACATCACTCTGGCTTGGCTCGCAGCGGGGGTGGGGTGGGGAGAAAAACTAGGCTGGACTGGTCAGGGTCAGCCTTGAGACTCTTGTAGGGACTATCTAGAAAGAGACGCTCTAAGGTTGCTTTAGGGGGAAGAGAATCTGCCTGGAAATTAAACCTTCAGAGAGGAAGGCAGAAGCAGGGGATGGGCAGTTTCTCGATAACATTATTTGAGCACCTAGATCCAGCTTTGCCTGAAGTCATTACTGTCCTTACACTTTTCAGTTACATGAACCCATAAATTCTTTTAACTAATGTCAGTGTGAATTAGATATGTATGGCTTGCCCCGAAAACATTCTGACTAATATACACTATGCTGTCTACTGAGAATACTTTGTATTTCTTGTGCACAAACTGAGAACCTACTTTAAAACCCAGCACAAACATCACCTCCTCTGTGAAGCCTTCCCAAAGCACAAAGGCAGAAATAATTGTTCCCTTTGTGGAATTTACGTAACTCCTGTTTTATGTTTATCTCTGCACTGAACAAAGTATATTACGGTTTAGTTTATAATCCTCCTCCATTTACACCTCTTTCCCCTCTGCAATGTCAGTGTCCACCATACCTCAGCACACGGTACTCACTCAAAAATTGTTTGGTTAAATTGAAGATGAATTTCTTTTACTTTAAGTTATTATAGCCTTATATTTTATGTAGTTTCTTGCTGCCTTTATTTGTTAAAGTAAGTATTTTATTATGGTGAACTATATGACATTGCTGATATTTGACATTTGGGGCTCCAAAAATGGCAATTTCATATTGTCCAACATAATAAATATTGATAATTAGGACAGATATCTTAAGGGCACTTTGTCATATCTGAAATCTACAGCCTGGGGACAGAAAGCTACAAGCCTAAATACTAAGATGAAAAAGGAGCAGAAAAAAATTACCCGTACCAAGGGGTGTCATGAACATGTGAAAATGTTTATTTATTTATTTTTTAAAAGTTTATTTGTTTTGAGAGAGAGAGAGACAGCGTGAGCGGGGAAGGGGCAGAAGGAGAGGGAGAGAGAGAATCCTAAGCAGGCTCTGCGCTGCCAGCCTGGAGCCTGATGTCGGGCTTGAACCCACGAACCGTGAGATCACGGCCTGACTCGAAACCAAGAGTCACTTAACCGACCGAGCAGCCCAGGCGCCCCGAAATGTTTAGTTATTTAACAAACGCTTAGATTGCACTTATCCTGTGCCAGGCACTATTGTAAGTGCTTCACAAGGATCGCTTCACTTCATCTTCATAACAAGCCTAGGAGGTCGGTCCTGCTATGATCCCCATTTGACAGATGAGGAAACAGAGGCAGAGAGGTTCAGTACTTTGCCTCAGGCCACCTAACGACTAAGAGACAGAGCCAGCATGCTAACCCAAGGGGTCTGACTCCAGGGTCCTTGCTCTAAAACACACATTACACTCACTCTTAACCATGACGCTAAGTTGCGCTGGCAAAACTACCGTCATCCATCCATCAAGAGTACGTCAGAAATTGCTTACTGACGGGGGTGCCAGGAAACGTCCCATCTATTTCTTGCTGCAGAACACGTCCTCCCGGACTCAGTGGCCTGAAGCCACAACTGTTTCTCATGCTCCCGGGCTCCATGAGTCAGGGAACTAAGACAGGCGTGGGGGCACGGCGTGTCTCTGCTCCATAGCGTCTGGGACCTCAGACGGAAAGACTAAACGGCTGGGGACTGGCTGACTTGGAAGTTGAGCGCAGTTGAGCCTGTGGACCCAGTATCCACACGCCGGGCCTCCAAACGGCACGGGCCTCTCACAGCTGGGCAGCTGCGTTCGGAGAGGGTGAATCCGGAGAACAAACAGTCCTCGGCGAGAAAGCGGAGGCTGCAAGGCTCCTTTTGACCTCGTCTCTGAACTGGTGCGGCGTCGCTGCCTTCACCTTCTCGAGGCCAGCCCAGGTTCAGGGAGGGCGAATCAGGCTCCGGCTCTCTGTTGAAGAGAAGCCCGAGGTAACATTGAACGTGAGTGAGTGAGCCACTGTCGCAGCCACTTTAGGGAACACAACTGGCCGTCAGCGAGACCGTTGATGGCGCAGCGGGTCCTGGAATATTTTCGGCTCTAAGGTACTGAACGGGCAACCAACTGTGGTTTAAACCGTCAGAGGGTACTATCTCATGAAACGAAAGGGCCAGAGGCGGAGCAGGTCCAAGGTTATTCAGTTGTTCACTGATGTCATCAAGGAGCCCAGTGCTTTCTATCTTTTCACTCTGCTCCCTGTAGCGCATCCAAAGTGTCTCAGCCCTCGATTTTGGGTTGGCTGCGGCAATCCCGAGCATCAGAAGGCGGCAACAATGTCGAGCAAAGCAAACGAAGGTGTTTCTTGCCACGGGTTTCTTTAAGTTACAGAGAATAACCTCCTCCCCAACCTGAGAGCCAGCTTAGCTTCAGGCCGCATTGGTCAGGAACCTGACCTTGCCTGTGTTCACACCATATCTGGAAAGGATGCGGGGAAAGAAAGGACCTAGCATGTTGTGAAGGGAAGTGAGAAGTGCTTCTGCTAATAAAAAAAGGAAAAAAAAAAGGAAGAGGGAGAATCGCTCTTGAGTCCCCAGTGTCTGCCACAAACGCGGGCAACCGTCCGTTCTTTTAGCAAATACTAGCTGATCGCTAATTACACATCAGGCACAGTGTTAAGAGGCGGGCAGAGCAGTGGGCACAACAGATAACGCCCCTGCCCTCCTAACGCTTACAGTGTGGCGTCAGACAGAGCATGTAACAAGCAGTTACCTAATTAAATGCAAATGTGGTACGCGCCAAGAAAAAATTCCTGTCATCAACGCACAACTTTCCGTAATGACAATATGTCTTCCAGAGGTTTATTGCAATGAAAGAGAAGATTACAGTTATAAAATCTGAGAGACGCATGAGGTCCTTGCGAAGGCTCAAAGGTAAGCACTGGAAACGATGGGTTTGCCCACCGTGGAGGAGAACGAAGCCCCGTATCTGGCAGATAGACGAGTCTCCGGCAGGAGGAAAGTCACTCCCCGCAGGGTCAGAGACCATTGGTCAGGATTTAGGACAGTGACCTAAGGACAGTGAACTACGACACGCTAGCCTGCCCTCCACCCGCGCGCTCACCGAACAAACCTTGGATCACTTCCTCACTCCCCCGGATACCAGGATGGAATTTTCCGGGCTCTGTAAAGTTACATCTGTCACCGTAAAGTGTTTTTTTGGTCAGTGGAATGTGAGTGTGAACGGTGACCTGAAAACTGAGCAAAGCCAAAACCACGGACAGGGAACGCACAGTGAGCCCCGCTCTGGGCGCCACCAAGGCAGCACTGAAAACCCACCTTGTACATTCCTTTGATAACAGCTATGGCGTCAGCCAACTGCTGATTGTAGCTTTGTCTTACGATGTCCTCATTCTGTAAACCAGAAAATAAATACACTGAGCACCATAACGTATCTTCAAATACAGCTCTCACACTACGGAGGGACTCGATATAAACCCACCACTCAGATCGTCACAAATCTTGCGGTAACCTCAACTTGTAACCATTTCTCCTGCACAAAAGTATTGGGACTGCATTCAATGTTTACTTACACTTCACCAAAGGCGACAGAGAGCTCCAACGGGTAAAAGAAATGCAGATAATTTGAACGTTTTCTTTCACTTTATATATGAAAGTCTTTTCTAGTGTTTTCCTAGAACTGCTTTTAAAAGCTGTAAAGTCTGCTTATAATTCATGTCTTGTCCTTACACCTTTTGAATGGGATATGCTCAAAAAAAGAAATCTAGAGCCACTAATCCATAAACCAGAGTCGTTTTCTCATTAATGAAACCATTGTTTTGGCTAACAATGAAAGACAGTACATTTAAAAAAAACTCACAAATCTTAATTCTGATTTCAATTCTGATTCCAGCATGGAGGGCGAACAGGCGACTCGGCCTTAGAGTCAGACAGAATTGGATTTCAATATCTTTGTGCCACTTTCAATCTGTCTGACCTGAAGCACGTTACTTGACTTTGGCATCTCAGTTTCCTTATCTGTAGATCAGGGGTGTTTGGGTTTCATTTAAGCGTTGACTTAGGGAGGAATCACATTTGAAACACTTGAGGCGCCTGGGTGGCTCAGTCGGTTAAGCGGCTGACTTCCACTCAGGTCATGATCTCACAGTTCATGAGTTCAAGCCCCGTGTCGGGCCCTCCTGACAGCTTGGAGCCTGGAGCCTGCTTCGGATTCTGTGTCTCCCTCTCTCTCTGCCCTTCCCCTGTTCACGCTTTCTCTCTCTCTCTCTCTCTCTCTCTCTCTCTCTCTGTCTCAAAAATAAGTAAACATTAAAAAAAATTGTTTTAAATGCTTAGTGTGGCTCTGACAATGGTGCAGTCAATAGATGAGATTTTTGTTTTATAGTTGAGAAATAACAGTACCTGTTCGTTTCGTGTTTTGTGTTTTTTGTTTTTGTTTTCATTTTTTTGAGAGAGAGAGAGAGAGCGAGAGAGAGCACAGGGGTGCAGGCCAGGGGTAGAGGAAAAGAGACAGAATCTCAAACAGGCTCCATGTGTGGAGCCCAACACGGGGCTCAACCCCATGACCCTGAGATCATGACCCAAGCTGAAATCAAGAGCCGGACACTCAACGGACAGAGCCACCCGGTGTCCCCAGTACCTGTTCTTGATGAGAGACACAGACGCTCACCTGACCAAAGATTTTAGGAAATTACTTGGAACAAAAGAATTTTCAAGCCTTTGGCTCTTATAGAGATAATAAGCACAAATAATATCATATAAAATTGTGCTTAAGAGTCAGATCTCAAGCATCAAACCGTCTGGCTGGAAAAATAAACTCTGCTGTTTTTTTTAACGGGTGCCCTTGAGCAAGTTAATTAAACTTTCTGGGTCTCAGTTTCCTCATCTGTAAAAGAAGGATAATAACTGCACCTACTTTATGAGATTAGTGTGAGGATTAAATTAATTTGTGCCCAGAGTACTTACAAAGTTTCTGACACAAAGTAAAGCTATTTTGTGTATTATCTATTATATGAGACACAACATAGGCAAATAAAATTGTCCTCATGAGTTGCTAAATTCAAAACTGGAGTACGTACTTACCTAAGCACAAGATCAAGCCACATAAAGCAAAGGAAATGTGAGAGCTTGTACCTCTTGATAATGTTTTTCGATTGCTAGGATCCTGTCATGTAGCACAGTGGAGAGGTTGAAAGACTCCTCTTTAAGACGGTCCTCAAACTTCAACTGAAGCAATTCTCTGAGGAACCCAAAATCCACCTGAAGAGATCTAACAACCTAAAAATGGAAAAACATACATTATTGCAGAGTGGAATGGCGCTCTGTGTAAAGGTCTAGCACATTGCCTGGTTCTGGGCATAGAGAAGCAAACTTGGCCACCCCAAGGTATGCCTCTTCGGCAAACTGATTATTTTAGGCTGATTATTTTTAAGACACTGCAAACACAGGAGAAGCTCTGAAAGCTGAGTGTAAGCTACCCTTTTATGAGAGACATTTACATTTATAAGGGAAATCAACACTTGCAAGGGTATCTCTCAGCTAGAGATGATTCAAGATGATAGCAAGAGGGAGATGATTCAAAATCTCTAGAAACTCTCTTTGTTTTTAATTAATTAATTTATTTTTGAGAGAGAAAGGGAGAAAGGGAGAGTGCATGTGAGCAGGGGAGGGAGGGGCAGAGAGAGAGGGAGAGAGAGAATCCCAAGCAGGCTTCGTGCTGTCAGCTCAGAGCCCAACATGTGGGACTCGATCTCATGAACCATGAGGTCATGACCTGAGCCAAGATCATGAGTTGGATGCTTAACCGACTGAGCCACCCAGACTCCCCTAGAAACTCTTACGTTGATTTAAATCTGCATGACTACCAAACCCTTGTTTACTGTGCTTTTCCTGGTAATCCCCCATAACTGCACCCTACCTCCCCCAACATCTTCTTTTGTGTTTAGTTGAAGGTGGTATCTAGGTGATGGCCTCAGCTGTTTCAGCGTTACTCAGTTTTCCTGAGTCTCTCCCATATATGCAGGGGGTGTACACGTCACAAAATTGTTTGATTTTCTCCTGTTAATCTGTCTAACATCAGTTGATTCTTAGACCAGCCAGATGAATATTGAAGGGCAGATAAAAATTTTTCCTTCCCAACATGGGCATATGATCTGGAATGTGGTCAGGGGCCTATCCTGTCTCTTAAGAATACTTCTGGAATATGGTATACATTGGAGAACTCCAGTTAATCTGCTAAATTAACATATGCTAATGGAGTGAGGGAGAGAAGGTTCCTGGTGGTTTCTACCAATACAGAAAAAAATATCTGGGTTATTAACAACAACCCTTTATCATACCTCAAAAGGTATAGTCCAAGATGTGGATTTTAAATCAGAAAAGATAGATAGGCAAAAATTAATATTTGTTGTGAATTAACTAGCCAGACATTTAAATATATAACCAGCATGATGACTAAGAATCATTTCTGATCATCATCAAAACATTCAATGTATTTTTGTCTCCTATCATCTACTTCAAATATATTCAAAAGGCAATCTTCTCCTGCCCTGAATGGAAACTTAAGGCAATTTCATGACTTTTCTGCTCTTTCTTGGGACTGGAAAGTCCTACTATCGCTCAAAACACAGCCTCGAAGTGGCATTTGGAATATGACTACTCTGAGTCAAATACTTCCAGTTTCATTCATAGCTAAGACTGGATGATCACTGCTACTCCTTCCTCAGCCCTTATGGATCTAGAGTTCCTTTCCTTCTTGTCTTTGATGCTGGGGGGTCCTCTGTCCTTTTAGATCTCTCTACTGGATAGGGCTCAGAATGACCCCAAGACAATGCATCTGCTCTCTCTCTTTCATAGGACACAGATGGTTGATAGGAAACAATCACACAATCCCTCACCCCAACGACACTGGACCTGCAGATGGACCCAGATGCAGTCATCCCAACTTCTTAGCTCCCTCACACATGGAGCAGCAGCACCTCTGCATCTTCCAAAAGCAGTAAACATACTTCACTCTCCATACAAGCCTGCCTTCCTAGCTTTGAGTTGAGGAAGGATCGCTTTCTGGGGACTCCTCCCCTATGAAGAGCATGGCAATAGTGCTTTTGCAATCACTTCAGTAATTTTTCCTCTTCACCTCCTGACTCCTTTATTTTTATTGTTCTTGATCTAATTCAAAAGCTAAGAGTCATTGATCTGATAAGCAAATTTCTATTGCAAATTCTACAAATGGGATCAAACTCACTTTGGAATTTGATACCTGGTAGACTAGCATCCTCATTTTAGTATCCTAAAACTATGGGAAGGTCTCATGTTGTAGATGAGGATAACAAGACTTCACGAGGTGAAGTGCCTATCTAATCCAACATTACATGGCCAGTGATGGAAGGCTCAGATTTGAACCGTCATGACTGACGCATACTCCTTTTTCTTTATACCACGTTGTCAACTCATAAAGGGTACTATGTTGAGAAATCATTTAAAAAAATATTTGAGGGGCGACTAGATGACTCAGTCTGTTAAATACCCAACTCTTAATTTTAGCTCAGGTCACGATCTCAGAGTTTGTGAGATCAAGCCCTGCATCGAGCTCTGTGGTGACAGCATGGTGCCTGCTTGGGATTCTCTCTCTCCCCCCACCCCCTCTCTCTCTGCCCCTCCCCTGCTCGTGCACTTTCTCTCTGTCAAAATAAATAAGTACACTTAAAAAAATATCTGAGAGCAAGTGAAGTCTTAAGGAATTCCTTAAATTCCAGGAACAGGTAGAAATGACTTTGCTTTTAGAAGAGCCAGCCCTATATGGATTGTATGTTCTGATGGAGAGAGGCACGGCGATCCTGTGTGGTCAAACAAACTCCACTGGATCTATGGCTCCCACTATAAACACTAGATAAAATACAAACAAAACACAAACGATTACGTGAAGACACTGGAGAATAAACAGAAGTAGGAGAATCCTGGAGAGGGTTCAAAAGTTGGAAGAAGGAACTGATGCAGGGTGAGATAATAGACATTCTGGCTTCCTGCAGACACTATAAAACCAGGTGTGCATGTTCAAATTGGGGGCAATGATTAAAAGAATAAAGATAAAATGATTAATTTAATTACCAGTAGAGGAGAGAATAGGAACTAAAGAAAACGTATCAATCCAAAGAAAAGTAGGGAGGGAGAAAAAAAGAAGAAAGCTGAAGGAAAATTACAAAATGAGTTGACAGAAAAATAAAAATATATTAGTCATCACATAAACTAGCTGTTAAAAGAAATTATTAGATTGGATTTTTTTAATGTTTATTTTTGAGAGAGAGGAGAGAGTGTGAGTGGGGGATGGGTAGAGAAAGAGGAGACCTGAGGTCCAGAAAGCCTGACGCTGGACTCGAAGTTAGGAACCATGAGATCATGACCTGAGCTGAAGTTGGACGCTTAACTGACTGAGCCACCCAGGAGCCTCAAGATTGGATTTTTAAAACCTGATGTATATATTTTGTAAAAGACATACTTAAGACACAACACAGAAATGAGGTCAGTGTAAGAATGAGAAAGGTTTACCAGATAAACACTATGCCAAAGAATGTTGACATAGGTATATTAATATTGAACAGAGCGGTAAAAATATAGATATAGATATAGATTCACATACCTATAGATTCTTATACATATATACATTCATATACACACATACACATATATTCACATACATATATTCATATACACATATACACATACATATATATACACTCTCAACTATCAACAAATGCAGATTATTTTTAATTTCCCATATCCAGGGCACAATGACAAAGACTGACCGCACGTGAACACAAGTTGCAAACAAACACCAAATAATTTGTCTCACAAAGAGTTTTTACTGACAACAGAGGACTGAAGTTAAAAATCAACAACATAAGAATAACTAAAAAGTGGATAGAACTCGAGGGTGTCATGCTAAGTGAAATAAGTCAGGCAGAAAAGGACAGATACCATATGTTTTCACTCATAAGGGGAACAGGAGAAACTTAGCAGAGGACCATGGAGGAGGGGAAGTGGGAAAAATAGTTGGGGAGAGGGAGGGAGGCAAACCATGAGAGACTCTTGAATACTGAGAACAAACTGAAGGCTGATGGGGGAGGGGGAGAGGGGCAAATGGGTGATGGGCATGGAGGAGGGCACTTGTGGGGAAGAGCACTGGGTATTCTATGGAAACCAACTTGACAGTAAACTATAAAAGAAAAAAAAAGAATAACTAAAAAGCATACTTGGAAATTGTTAGAGTATTTCAGTCTAATAATAACAAATGTTAATAGCAATAAGTAATAAAAATAATTAGTATTATGAATACCAATAAAAATACTACATGTCAAAATTTGTGGAATGAAGGTAAAGATGTAATCTGTGGGAAATATAAGACTGTAAATGCTTACCAAAGAAAAGAGGGGGCCTCCAGAACAGTGCTCTATAGGCTTTGGTAGCTGACAACCCAATATCCATTAGGCTGGTTCTTCCTTCCTGAGAAGACCAGGACTTTGTTGGAACAGAAATACGTCTAGTTAAAATGCTTGCTTCTCTAGGGGGCCTGGGTGGCTCAGTCGGTTAAACGTCCGACTTCAGCTCAGGTCATGATCTCGTAGTCCCTGAGTTTTAGTTCTGTGTCGGGCTCTGTGCTGACAGCTCAGAGCCTGGAGCCTGCTTTGGGTTCTGTGTCTCCCTCTCTCTCTCTGCCCCTCAAAAATAAATAAACATGCTCACTTCTCTAGAACTCCTTCCAGTTAAAGGGGTTAAGGGATACAGTTACGGCCAATGATAAACAAGATGGGGGTTTCTACTGGGTTTTCTGCTTTCTTAAAATGGCCACCACCCCTCTCTACTTCTCTCATCCTCTCCTTCCTCTATGAAAAGGAAATGGAGACTGGAAGTGGGGCACCCATCTTGCTACTGTGAGGTCAGAAATATGAAAGCAAAAGCCATGCACTAATAAAGGAGATTTGAAAATATAAAACAAGTCTGGTAGATCGATAACAACGGAGAGCTACTGCCCCCAAATACAGATTGTCTAACTCCAATTGACTTATTTGATTAAGCCAAGAGTGTTGCATTTTTTAAAAATAGAGCTATTTGCCATCCTAACTGATACTGAGATCCAACTCAAGCAGTTAGAAGAAGGAAAATAGAGTGAACCCAAAAGAGTAGAAAAAATTAAATAATAAAGATAAGAAATTTATGAGCTAGAAATAAAGATATGATGGAGAGGATTAATACATCTAAAAGTTGAGTCTCTGAAAAAATTAATGAAATAGGTAAAACTGCCAAGATTCATCTAGGGAAAAATAGAAGTATGCAGACAAAATTATAATATTTTAAAATATGTAACTACAGATACAATAAAGATTTAAGAATAATAAGAAAAGACAATAATTTAAAATTTTTGCATAATGAATACTTTTTAGATAAACATAATGTCAAAACTGACCCAAGAAGTTTTAAGAAAACCTTAATATATCCATAACAAAATGAAAATAGCAATAAAAGTAGGCACATTCAGTTTTACAAGTGAGTTCTAACAAACAATGAAGAAACAGGTTAATTCCAACCTCATGCCAATTATTCCAGAGAATAGAGTAAGGAACATCTAACAACTCATTTTATGAAGGTACCCTGGTGTCAAGATTGAACAAGAATAGTATAAGAAGAAAAAAATTATAGGACAGTCTCTTAGGAACATACATGGAGAGCGATCATTGGTAAAACTATAGCAAATGATGCAGAAAGCAAAAAGTATTATGGTCCAGGTGGGTTCACTCCAGGTTTACTATGCAAAAATCAGTTTTCCCTCACATCACTCATCATCAGGAAAATACAAATCAAAACCACAATGAGATACCACCTCACACCTGTCAGAATGACTAACAGTCACTCAGACAGCAACAGATGTTGGCAAGGATGCAGAGAAAGAGGATCCCTTTTGCACTCATGCTGGGAATGCAAACTGGTGCGGCCACTCTGGAAGACAGTATGGAGGTTCCTCAAAAAATTAAAAATAGAACTACCCTACGACCCAGCAATTGCACTACTAGATATTTATCCAAGGGATACAGGTGTGCTGTTTCGAAGGGGCACATGCACCCCAATGTTTATAGCAGCGCTATCGACAGTAGCCAAAGTATGGCAAGAGCCCAAATGTCCATTGACGGATGAATGGATAAAGAAGATGTGATATACATACACAATGGAGTATTACTCGGCAATCAAAAAGAACGAAATCTTGCCATTTGCAACTATGTGGATGGAATTGGAGGGTATTATGCTAAGTGAAATTAGAGAAAGACAAATATCATATGACTTCATTCTTATGAGGACTTTAAAATACAAAACAGATGAACATAAGGGAAGGAAAGCAAAATAATATAAAAACAAGGAGGGGGACAAAACATAAGAGACACTGAAATATAGAGAACAAACAGAAGGTTACTGGAGGGGTTGGGGAAGGGGGGATGGGCTAAATGGGTAAAGGGCATTAAGGAATCTACTTCTGAAATCATTGTTGCAACGTGTGCTAAGTTGGATGTAAATTAAATAATAAATACATTTAAAATAAAAGATTATAGGAATAAAAAAATCAGTTTTTACCACGTCATCACATAAAGGAGAAAAAATGTATGATTCAGTAGATCCATGAAAAGCATTCAAATCCAGTCATTCCTGATGTTTTTTTAAAAATGCCTCTTATTAATTAAAAATAGAGGAAACACCCTTAATCTGATTTAAGCATATTGTATCAGAATTCGATTCAGCCATATCTTACAAATCCAAATAACAGAAGCGTAAATGAGAAATTATTTCTCTTTCACTAGAAATTGATGTGGGCAATCAGTGGTGACAATGACACAGGTCTCTCCCATTTTATCACTCTGGTGCATGCACTGCCTCAAAATCAGGGTACAAACGTTGGCACCCATGTTCTAGGCACAGAAATAAGGAAAAAAAGAAAAGGAAAGGAGGGAAGGTAGGAGGGAGGGAGGGAGGGAGAAGGGGAGGAGGAAGAAGTGATGTAGCAGAAAATAAGTGCACATGAATTGTTCATTAAAGAAGTTTCCCCAAAGCTGCCACATAGTATTTCCACTTAATTCTACTGACCAGGGTTAGTCATTTGGACGTGCCAAGTTGCAAGGAAATAAAGTGATAAAAGTGTTCTGAAGGCATTTAGAAAAGACAATAAATTGGCAAGTATGTAAGAAAATAACTTTCAAAAGTTACGAGTAGGGGTGTAAATTGATACAATCTCTGCGCAGGGTAATTTGGCAAATATCCTTCAAAATGACTAATGATACATCCTCTGACTCAGAAATTCCACTTTTAAATTTATGCCACAAATTTGCTGGCCTCTGAGTATGTACAGAATCATTCATCACGGTAGAAGATTTAAGATGACCAAAATGCCCATTAATAAATAAATGATACACATTTTATGGTATGATATACTTTTGAAATAGGCAAGGAAACCCTATGTATCAATATGGAATGATTTTCAAGTTATATTGTTGAGGGGAAAACAAAGTACACCAGAGTATTTACAGTTGTATGCTATCCCGTGTGACAGTTTGATTGATTAGCGACTTTAATAACTCTTGATATCCGATGCGTATGAAATGTGCTGTTTCTTTACAATCAAGAAAGATCCAGAGGAAATATGATGGAATGTCAAGAATTGACAAAGTCGTATGATGCGTAACCCAAGTTATTCATTATAGTATTCTCCACATTTTTCTACATGCCAAAAATATTTTACAATTTTTAAAAAGTATCATAAATAGAAAATGTTCACAGATGTCAAATGAATTTCAAGGAGAGTAACAACACGCTTTACAAAACATACATGAGCATGATGTAACTGTAAGCAGTAGTTTATACAAATTATTTTTAAAAATACAGGTGTCATCCAATTCAGCTTATAAAAGATGCTAATGTTTAAAAATTTTTAATCATTTCAATTCTGTGAAGGAAAGAGACATAAAGGCAAACATTACCTAAAATAAACTCAGACGTTTCCAAATAAATCCAGATTTACCTGTACTAGCTTCTCTGTAGATGAACTCAACTCTTTTAATGGCAAAATTTCATTAGAATCTGTTTGGGTAGCATGGTCTGTGCTGAAAAAGCCAACCTTCAAATCATCGGAAATTTTAAGTCTGGAAAAAAAAATGGAGATTAAAAGTGCTTTCTATAATAGACATTTCCTTTAACATGTGTGTTATTACACATATTTTTGTGTAAATCATGTTATATATGTTTTTTAAAGTTTACCTAGTTTGAGAGAGAGAGCATGTGTGGGGCAGGGCAAAGAGAGAGGGAGGGAAAGAATCCCAAGCAGGTTCCGCACGGTCAGCGTAGAGCCTGACGTGGGGCTCGAACTCACGAACTGCAAGATCACGACCTGAGCCAAAATCAAGATTTGGATGCTTAACCGACTGAGCCACCCGGGTGCCCCAAATCATACTATATTTTAAGGATTCCAAGGGACTGATGAGGTGAGGAGAGCTCTGAATTGTCTGCTCATGACCTGGGGGTCTCACCAGGACTCTGCTAGATTATCAGATTCCCTGCACTGTAGCGTATATTGCTCTGCAGGTCCTCACCTTATTTCCATTCTCTGCGATGTGATCAATTTGAGCCTCCTTTTAATATCCTCTCTACCGTTTTACCTGTGCTACTGCTTAAAGCCATGATACACAGGCATATCAGGCAAAAATACTTTAAGATAGCGGTTCTCGAAATGTGGCTTGAGGACCCCTGGGGTTCCAGGACACTCTTCCAGGAAATCGACAAGGTCAAAATTATTTTCATAATAGTATTAAGTTTTTTGTTTTTAGAGAGAGAAAGTGCACAAGCCGGGGAGAGGGTGAGAGAGAGAAAGAGAGAGAGAGAGAGAGAGAGAGAGAGAGAGAGAGAATCTTAAGCAGGCTCCATGCTCTGGTAGGAGTGGATCCCACACGGGGCTGGGATCATGACCTGAGCCGAAATCAAGTCAGACGCTCAACCAACTGAGCCCCCCGGGCAACCCAATAGCATTAAAATTTTATTTGCCTTTTCCACTATTACGCTGTCACAAGTGTTCGATGGAGTTTTCCAGAAGCTCCGGGTTATGTGAGTACCAGACACGAAGGTGAAGCAGATGTGAGAACTCCGCTCACACTTAACCCACTGAGCCACCGAGGAGCCCCAGCAGCTAACATTTCTTAAGGGCTTACTATGTGACATGCTCCATTCATGCATTAAGGCCGGCACTGAAAAGGTTTGCAAAAATGTAAACCAAATGACGCTGTACTCTTTAAAGTTTTCGTTCTGAAGAATAAAGTTCATTTTTCTTTAAAATGTGTTATTTACATTAACATAGAATTGGTTTACCATTATTTTAAATGAATTAATCTATGTATATTCTTAGCATCTCCTTTTAAAATTCTAATATGGTTACCATGAATAGGCATTAACTAAAGCTCTTTGAGGGCCCCCGTAATTTTTGAAACCATAAACGTTCCTGAAACCAAACAACTTGAGGATTTTCTTTGAGATCATCACACCACCACACTGGACTGGATTTTCAGACTCCATTTCTTGAGAAATCTGAGTAGGCAAGGGGTTGAGGTATTTGTAAACTCTTCCTACAGACCTTTAATGACGGGTATCTTAAGTAGTAAAAAGAAAGCCAATTTTCTGAATTCACTTTCTTTTCAATTTGATCAAACTCACCACAACTACCAGCTTCTAAAATGTCAGCTAAAAAAAGAAAGCCACGAAAGCCCCAGTAGAATCACCAGACTTTTCAGGGCAGTCCTGGAAGAAGACAGAGTGCTTCTAACTTCCGTTGTCTGCTGACGAGCTGACCCTGATGGGAGCACCCCATGCAACCGTTTCCCTCCTTCTTATTGGCTGGCAGAGCCTCACATTTATCTGCCCCAGAAATCAGGACAGGGTGATCTTATTCCCAGTGCCAAGGGTAACTGTCACCTTGTCTCCATCCCAGAGATCCCATTCTTCTGGGCGGATGTTTTAGGGGAGCGTATGGAACTTGGTTCTGGCATGAATGACACGAGGAAAGATCTGTTGGGGGCTTGTGGGACACCGACATGGGCACCAGAGGAGAGTTTTCCTCTGGGACTCTGAACATTGCCTGGTGTGGAAGCGATGCCAAGAAGTGCCACGGCCATCTGGTGACCACAAGTGGGGCCAGCCAGAGGGCAAGAGCCAGCACATAAATGATGAGCTTCTAAAAAAACACATAATTCTGACGGATGACTTTGTTTCGCCATTGAATCAACTAGCTCTAAAACCTGTCATACCTCTGGCCTTCCTGCATCGAGTAATAAACGCAGCAATTGTTGAGAGTTTTGTCAGTCACAGCTGAAAGCATCCTGGTATTCTAGCTATGTAATATTATGTAAGTTACTTAACCTTTCTGTGCCTTAATTTCATCTTATGAAAAATAATAGTGCCTATTTCATACAGTTATTGTCATGATTGCTGTGTTAATACCCAGAAGTACTTTGAATGGAGCATGTCACATAGTAAGCCCTTAAGAAATGTTAACTGTTGGGGCTCCTCGGTGGCTCAGTGGGTTAAGTGTCCGACTTGGCTCAGGTCATGATCTCACGGTTCGTGGGTTCGATCCCTGCATGGGGCTCTGTGCTGATAGCTAGAAGCCCGGAGCTTGCTTCGGATTCTGTGTCTCCTGCCCTCTTGGCCCCTGCCCCGCTCACGCTCTGTCTTTTTCTCTCTCTCTCAAAAATGTTAACTGCTATTGGTGTTGTGGTAGCAACTGTTACTATCACTCTTATGTTCTGAAGTATTATAATTTTTTCATCATGTTTGGAAAAAACCATTGAAGTACAGTGATAATCAACCAAGAAAGGTTAAATTTAAACACTTAATATAATGATTTTCAATTAATCCCCCTAAATTTTCAACTAATCTTCCACACACTCATCAATATCAGATGACAGATCTCAACAGTACATCATCCAGATGGGGAGGGAGCATCAGTAATGTTGTATACCCCAGTTTGAACTAATGTTTCTGGTGTTTTTCCGCAGAGCATTGTATTTTAGATTTGGTCTAATTTCATTTTAGGAGTCTATATCCTTTTCTCACTAACAGTCCTATTGGAAGAAGCAATCTCCTTGGTCCCTGAGTGTCCCTGTACGTTCTTTCTGCATATGCCAAGAATGCAAACTCCTGACCACTCTTTCCGCAGGCCATTCCTCAGAGTTGAGTTTGCAGTGAGCGATCTTGAAGGATGAGGTAATGCCTTTCCTCTGCCAAGAAGCAGGCTGATACTCTCTACTATAAAAAGTGGCGAGCTCAGGGATCCCCTCCTTTAATGTGACACACAGTGTATATAGGATCTATGACAGGTCTTCGGTGTCACCCTCATGGTACTGAGGGGGGATGGCAAATCAACACAAAAACCACGAAAGTCTGGATACTGCTTTTGCAATGACGATAAAGTCCTTTGTCTCTGACCCAGGAGTCTTGTGTCTTCTGCTAACAGCCGTGAAACAACTAAACTTAGCTTATAAGTAGGGTAAGATCTCAAACACTGCAGAGTCCTTGACAAATGCCTGATCCATAAATCCTCTCAATAAATGCCTCTTGCATTGAGTTTTTTATTTTTATTTTATTTTTGTAATTTTTAATTTTTTTTTATTTTTGAGAGACAGAGAGAGACAGAGTAAGCGGGGGAGGGTCAGAGAGAGAGGGAGACACAGAATCTGAAGACAGGCTGCAGGCTCTGAGCTGTCAGGACAGAGCCTGACGTGGGGCTCAAACCCACAAACCACAAGATCATGACCTGAGCCGAAGTCAGATGTTTAACCGACTGAGCCACCCAGGCGCCCCTATTTTTGTAATTTTTAAAATTTATTTAAGTAATCTCTACATCCATCATGGGGCTAAAACCATGACCTTGAGATCAAGAGTTGCATGCTCTTCTGACTGAGCCAGCCACACACCTCTGTGTTGAATTTTTTAAAGATTAAGATATAGTAATTAACTAAAAAGATCATCAATATTTAAAGCTTTGTCTACCTAACACAACCATTTTTGAAAATCATTTGTGAAAACCACCACTAAATTATAACTATTATGTTAAAATTCAATATATTTTACTAAATTATAGAAATGAATGAATCATATTATCTATGGTAAAAATTTTTAAATGTACATTTTAAAGCAGTTTATAACAAATAAGAGAGAACTAATTTTTAAGTGGTGATGACATATAATTTCAGGGAAAATATTTTTTGATACTTTTCAAGGATGACAACTATTACTGATGACAAATTATATATGTGGAAAGTTTTTTTCTAGAATATGTATTTCAGAAATTTAAAAAAATTCTTTTTCACACATTTTGAAATCTTTTATTTTTTTTTAATTTTTTAATGCTTTTATTTATTTTTGAGAAAGAGAGAGAGAGAGAGAAAGAGAGAGAGAGAGAGAGAGAGAGCAAGCTGGGAAGGGGCAGAGAAAGAGAGGGAGACACAGAATCCGAAGCAGACTCCAGGCTCTGACCTGTCAGCACAGAGCCTGATGGGAGCTCAGACTCACAAACCATGAGATCATGACCTGAGCCGAAGTCAGGTACTTAACCAACTGAGCCACCCAGGTGCCCCTGAAATCTTTTAAAACATGAAGTAAAAATAAAATCATTATACTTTCAAGTAAGTGTCCCTTAAAATATAGATAATAAACATTTCCTAAAATTACTATAAGCCTCCAAATTTTTCTCTTTTTAATCTATCATTCCCATTATCCTTAGAATTTCTTACTAAAACCTAGGTTGTTTCACTATTCTGCTATAAAAGACTTCGATAGTCTTCCCTTGTCTAAGAGAATTAAATACAGTCTTCTTATTCTGACCTTCAAAATATGGGTGCAAACTCCTTGTCTGAGCTTCACACATTTAACAAAGAATAACAGTACCTACTTTTTGCTAGACCATGTTTCTGGCACCAAAGATAACAGGCCAAGTGGAGAAGGCAAAGTCTTTGTTCTCATGGAACTTACATTCTAAAGGGAAAGACAACCAGTAAATGAGTAAACAAAAATACGCTGTATATTCTGAGGCAGTGATAAACTCATCTCTCATTACACATACCCTATGTACCATCATCACCTAATAAACAGTCTCAAAATACATCTGTACCTTGGCAGCATCCAAAGCCTAAGATACAGTCTCCCACAGTTTCACCTATTAAAACCATATGTAGTCACTTTCTTTTCCAACTTCCTTCTCCTTCCATTCCCTTCCCTTGCAAGAGTGGAGGAATCAACATGGTGGCCAATGACATGAGTCAATGTCCCCATGATGAGAAGGTTGGAAACCATGCCAAGGAAAAGGCCAATAGGCCCAGTAGCCAAGAATGTAGGGTAGTGTGAGAAACAGGAGCAGCATCAGAGAGCTAGAATGATGGGGAGACTGGGTGCATTCATGCAATAAATATAAAAATGAGTTGTGAAAATAGAGAACCAACATTTGGCAACCAACACAGAGGTGACTCATTAAGGTGGGAGTCATCAATGACAGGTAAGGCTGGTCAGTGGAATTTTGATTAAGAAAATTTTTCTTAATCACAATTTAAATTTTTTCAAAAAATTGAAAATAGAACTACCTATGTACTAGCAATCCCACGTCTGGGTATATATATCCAAAAGACATTAGGTCATTATCTCAACAGCTACACATTCTACTATTCAAAATAGCCAAGAGATGGAAACAACCTAAATGCCCATTAATGGATAAGTGAATAAAGAAAATATAATGTTTATATACAATGGAATCTTATTCCACCATAAAAAAAGATAATTCTGCCATTTGTGCGACAACATAGAGGAACACTGAGGCCATTATACTAAGTGAAATAAGTTAGACAGAGGAAGACAAATATTGTATGATCTCACTTACATGTGGAATCTAAATGTGGAATTTAAAAAAGCCAGACTCACAGAAACACAGAAAGGGACGGGGGTTGCCGAGGCTGAGGGGTGGGGAAACGGAGAGACGTTATCAAACTCCTACTTGTAAGAGAAATAAGTTCTGGGATCTAATATACAGCATAGTGGTTACAGTCAACAGTACCGTATTATGTACTTGAAAGTTGCTAAGAGAGTGAATCTTAAATGTTCTCACACGCACACAAAAGGAATTATGGGAGGTGATAGATGTGTTAACTAACTTTATTGTGGTGACCATTTTATAAAAAATACATACACCAAATCACATCATACACCTTAAACTTACACAATGTCATGTGTCAATTATATCTCAGTGAAGCTAGGAGGAAAAAAGGAAAAGGAGATTTTGTAATACCTACTCACAAAATAATTTTTTTAGTGTTTATTTATTTATTTAGAGATAGAGTGTGCATGCACAAGGGGGAGAGGCAGAGAGAGAGGGAGAGAGAGAGAATCCAAGCAGGCTCTGTGCTATCACAGCAGAGCCCAACATGGGGCTCAATCTCACAAACTTTGAGATCATGACCTGAGCCGAAATCAAGAGCAGGACACTTAACCGACTGAGCCACCCGGACGCCCCCACAATAATCATTTATTACAAAGGGAAGAATGGTAAATTTATGATAGAGAACCCTGGCAAACACCAACCCGACAAGGTCAAAGTTAAAGCACCAAAGGGGAAACAGATTGAACAACATTTGCCCACTGAAGTTGATGCCCTGGAAAGAGCACATCTCAGTTTCTGGCGCATTCCTGCCAAGAATGCATAACCTGAGTCTGCTTACAAGAAAACATCAGATAGAGCTGGTCATCCTACAGAATCTGAAGGCGATACTTTTTAAAAGTGTCCGGGGAGAGGCTAAGGAACTCTTCCACACTGAATGTGTCTGAATGTGTTGCTAAATGCAACATATGTTCCTAGCTAGGATCCCGAACAGAAAAGGAAAAAGTTATTGTTAGTACACTTGGCACCACTTGAAGGGGCCTGTTGTAGTGCGGCGCTAATGCTGGCTTCCTGACTTTGAGAGCTGTGTGCTAGTTATATGGGAGAATATCCATTTTAGGAAAATCACACTGTAATGCTTAGCAGCGGTGGGCGCTGATTCTATAGCTTGCTCTCAAAATATTCTCTAAAGACTAATGATAATGAGTGTATGAGTTTTTGTGTGTGTGAATGTGTACAAAGGGAGGGGACAGGAAGGAGGACGCAGGAAGAGAGAGGAAAAACAAATATGGTTAAATGTTAAAAACTGAAGAATCTCAGTGAAGGGGATATGGAAGACCTTAGTTCTGTTCTGCCAACTTTTCTGTAGATTCAAAGTAATTTCAAAATGACTTTTTTAAGTAGGCTTCATGTCCAGCACAGAGCCTAATGGGGAGCAGGGGGCTTGAACTCATGACCGTGAGATCAAGAGCAGAGCTGGGGCACCTGGGTGGCTCAGTCGGTTGAGCGTCCAACTCTTGGTTTCAGCTCAGGTCATGGTCTCATGGTTTCATGAGTTTGAGCCACACATTGGGCTCTGTGCTGCCAGCACAGAGCCTGCTTGGGATTCTCTCTGCCCCTCTCTCTCTGCTCCCCACCGACCTGAGCTGTCTCTGTCTCTCTCAAAATAAATAAACTTAAAAAAAAGAGAGAGAGAGAGAGAGAGATCAAGACTGGAGCTGAGATCAAGAGTCAGATGCTTAACTGACTGAGCCACCCAAGTGCCCCCAAAGTAAATTACTTTTTATAAGTCATATGCATTCTTTAAGCAAGCTCCAATTTCACTGACTTCAACCTGTAAGAATTGTCAATATTTTAGGCCTTAATGAACAATGAAATGTGACTTTGGAAGCAACAAGCATCTGTATATGCTACTTCAACCCATTTTCCAAGTCACAGGTAGGCGGCCAGTGTTTACGGGAGCCTAGAATAAAAGACATCTAGATTGTAGTGGAAGCTGCTTTTCCACATGGATGTGATGATCCAGCAGATAAAATGGCTGTCCAGAATGCCTGTGACAAACAGGGATGACGTGTGACCCTTTGGCAAGCACCACTAAGAAAGTCACAGCAGAGACCTCTAGGATTTTAGAGCAAATCTTATGCCTTCTTGAATGGAGGACTATTGTCCTTTTGAGAAACAGCCCTGGCTTGCTTTGAGCCTGGAAAAGACTGACTACGTAACCATGAGTCATCAGGCCTGAGTTTCCCATGACAAACTGGGTTTTATCAACCCACCAAACCATAAAATTGGGCTTGAGTGGCTTCAATCTCATAAGATGCAAGTGACCTATAAGAGACCAGGCTCAGGGAGAAGGGAAGACATGTATAGTGAGCAGGTAGCTTGGGCTGCATTGCGTCTTCCCCCTCAGCCCATGGTTCAGCCTCATGGGAAGTTCTGTGTGATCAGTTGATTGAGGAAGAAGAACTCAAGGCTGGTTAACAGAGGGTGCTGCCATCAGAAGGGGGATACCTCTAGTCCCACAGGCCTGCTCAGAGGTGACCGTGAGGGACAGCCATGAAGGAAAATCCTTCCACCGAATAGAATTTGAAGGAGTACATGTGGTTGTTTACTTTTTCTGGACGAGAGATAGCCAGGATTGTGTATCTGTATTAATTTACGTTCTGTTGCTACAGTTTTAACTGGATGATGGTCAGGAACTTGGAAGGAAGAAGATGGAGAAATTGGGAACACGAAAGTCTGGGGAAGAGTTCTATGGATGACCTTTTAAGAACAGGGACAGGCTATAAGGATTCTTGTGCCCGATGAGAATGCTCACCAAAGGGAATCCACCACAGAGAAAGTATTCAGTGATCAAGTAGGCAAAACGACGTACTCTGTGGATAGCAGCTCGTTAGTTTCTGCAACCAACCCAGTGCTCGCTCAATGGCTTTTGAACGAAACGGCTATGGTGGCAGGGATGGAGTTCAACCACATGGACTTCCCCTTACGGAGGCTGGCCTGTCTGCTACCAGCATTGAGTGCCTAATCAGCCAACAATACAGATCAATCCTGAGTCCCTAATATGGCAGTATTAACCAGTGGGGGGTAGCCAGCCACCTGGTGGCAGCTTGATAACACTGAACCTCTTCCATTGTCCTCACTGGGATAGACATAAATGTATTTTGGATATGGATTTGCATTCCCTGATCACAACGCAGCTGCCAGAACCACCAGCCATCACAGAATGCCTTGTCCGCCATCGTGACATGGTGCACATTATTGCTTCTATCAGAAGGTACTCATTTCACAGCAAAAGAAGTATAGCAATGGGCTCATGCCCATGGAAATGACTGGTCTGATCACACATCCCATCACCCAGTAGTGGCTGGCCTAATGGAAGGGTAAAATAGCTTACTGAAGATTCAGTTATGGCATTTGAGAGACAAATCCATGACAGGATGTGCTTCTGTCTTACAGGACACAGTATATGCTTTGAATCAGCATGTGGTGCTCTCTCTCCCACAGCCACAGGTCCAGGAACCGGGGACAGAAGTGAAGGGGCTCCTCTCACTGTGACACCTAGTAACCCACTCCCTAAAGTATTGCTTCCTGTCGCTGCAACTTTATGATCTGCTGACTTGGAGGCCTTCATTTTCAGGGGGTGAATACTTCCATCCAGAAACACAACAATAGTTCCAGTGAGTTAGATGAGATTTAGTTGAATGGATACCTGGCCACTTAGTGATCCTTTTGCCATTGAACCAAATGGGAGAGAATGGGATCCGGCTGAAATGGTTGATTTTGATTACGAAGGGGTAAGTGTTTGTACACAATGGAGTCAGGGAAGACTATGTCTGGAACCCAGGGGGTTCTCTGGGGTGCTTCTTAGCATTTCCATGGTGAAGGGGAGCAGAATTTGCCACCCCAAAAATATGCCTCTTTGGTATAAGGATGATCTTGAGCTAGTTATTTTTAAGGACCAGCAGGGACAGAAGCTCTGAAAACAGAGCAGAAGGTGCCCTTGTGTAAGGGACGTGTACATTTACGGGGGTTCTCTACATTGGTAAGGGTGTCTCCCAAACTGTCCCAGCAAGAGAACAAAGACAAAATTTCTAGAAATTTAACAAGGCAAGGACTTAAATCTGCATAACGACCATACCCTTCTTTACAGTGCTATGCTTGGTGACCTCCCATAACTGGCTCCCCTCTCATCCTCCAACATCTTCTTGTATCTTTAGGTGGAGATGGTATTTAACGTGGTAGTGTGGGCCATTTTGGGGAGTTACGAAATTTGCTTGGGTATCGTCCATGCACACAGAAGGTGTACATGTTATTAGACTTCTCTTTGTTTTTCTACTATCAATCTGTCTTTTATTATAGGGGTCTCAGACAAGAACCTGCCTAGAAGAGTAGAGGGAAAGTTATTTTTTTTTCTAAGATTTTAAATAATCTCTACACCAGTGAGGGGCTCCAACTCAGAAGGCGGAGATCAAGAGTCACATGCTCCACTGACTGAGCCAGCCAGGCACCCTGGGAAAGTTATTTTTGAGAACTCAGGACCTTCAGGAGTGAAGATGTGGATCTCCCAGCTGGGTAAAGAACCTCAGCCTGCCTACATCTTTCAGCAAGTTTCTTCCACCCAACGAGCTCTGGCCAGCCCTCTGACAGGTTTCTCTGCCACCAGCCATGTTCTTTCCCAAGAGGTCTTAACCTCCGCCTTGGACGGGATCAGGTGGAAGTGAGGGTCTTCTAAATTCTTAGTTCCTTTCTTTTTTACTCTACCTCTGCCCTTGGGATCACAGCTCCATTCTTCATTTGCTGTTAGAATACTGCTTAAAGTCTTCTTTTACCAACTTTACTGCCTTTTGTGAGAAATAAGCCCACTGACCCAATCGGTGGAGGGACGCGGAGGCTCGGGCACAGCGAAAGGAGGCTTTAATCAACGTTCTTGCAAGAGCGGGTGTCTGGTGGACAGGCACACTCGGGACAGTTGCAGCAGACAATTTATCTCCTAACGTGCAAGTCCCTCCCCTGATTCCTCATTGGCTGAGTCCTACAGAGGCTACAGCCTCACCCAGACCTCACCTAGGCCCGTGAAAGGCAAAAAGTACATTCCTTGAGGTGCCCCAGAGACTTCAGTTCTTTGGCACATTCTCATGGCAAAGCCCATGAAAACAAGCCCACAAAATGGAAAGAGGAAGAAGAACCAAGAAGTGAAGTGTTTAAGGGTTGGGGACTCCATGGGGGGTTGGGGGCTCCATGGGGGGGGGTTGTACATATTTCCAACAGGTTGTAAATCTATTGTTAACTAGATGTACTGCTTTTATTTGGTGTTTCTGAAAATGAATCACCTCAGTTACTTCTCATACTTTTACTAGTTAAAAATACTGAATACTTAATAAGGAACAGGAAATATTCCCCCACTCAAATACTGGCGAGGTTTCTCCCTCCTGTCTAGATCCCGAGTGCTAGCGCAATATGATAAATACAAACAATCACTTAACCTGTTTATATTCTACAAGGCTGCACATTTAACAGACCTCAATGCTTCCTCCGCCAGTCTAGAAATGCAATCCTTCACCCTCCCTGGTGCCAAGTAGCTTCTTTTAACTATTCCACTTCATTTTTCATTAAGCTTGAATGTGTATGTTCCTGCTTTTCAATTTTAAGCAAAAAAATCTGTGGGCAGTAGGTTTATGGAAAGTGGGTAGCTATTATGAATATATAATGTTACATGTCAATTACATCTCAATAAAGCTGGAAAAAATAAGTTAAAAGTATTTTTTTAATTTTTACGTTTACTTATTATTGAGACAGAAACAGAGCATGAGTGGGGGAGGGGCAGAGAGAGAGGGAGACACAGAATCTGAAGCAGGTTCCAGGCTCTGAGCTGTCAGCACAGAGCCCAATGCGGGGCTCGAACCCGCGAACTGTGAGATCATGACCCGAGCCAAAGTCGGTCGCTTAACCAACTGAGCCACCCAGGCGCCCTAAGTTAAAAGTATTTTAAAAACATCCCCAATACGTATATTTTCAGGACATGATTTAAATACTTGGAATAACATTTTCAGTTATTCCTTCTGGTGCCATAATGCTATAATACTACAATACGATGCTTTAAAATCAAGTCCAAAAATTTTATAGATACCTCCTACAGAGCACCTAAAAATTATATTAAGCACTATGTATTGAGCGCTTAACTTGTCTCATGTGGTTTGTTAAGATTTATGCATTAACACACAGACAAACGTCCCTTTAGGTTAGCCTCCTAATAATCTCATAAGAGAGATACTGACTTTCTTGTTTCGAAGATGTAGAAACTGGGATTTGAATAAGGGAAATAACTCCTCTAAAATCATAAGCCTGAAGTGACAGATTCCAATTCTCCATCCCTGGTGAGAATAGGCTCATGGCTCCAAGGTCCCTCGACTCTTAAACTTTTGTGTAATTGACTCAGAAAGATCTGGCTCATTCAGAATCTAAGTGAAACATGAAGGTTCATTCTTCAGTTTCTCGTCAAATTCCAAATGTCTCTAAGTTTAAATGGCAACCTCCATGCCTAGAATGGAAACCCACATCACAACAAATTAGCTAAGTGGTTCCTACACAGTCCTTATTTAGAGTCTCAGCAATTCAATTTCTGAATAATGGCTTGGTTGTGATGCATAAAATACAGTCTTGGAAAGATGACGACGATTTTTTTTTTTAATAAACTAGATACAAAATTAACATGTAAATGTATTATAGAAAACAGACGCATGGATATTTATTAAAAATAGAATGCAATGACACTTCTCACTGAATCCTAGAATAGTCTATCCTAACAAATGCTCATTAATGAATTAGTCAAAGAAAATGGCATATGATGTGCTGAACTTTCATATGGCATACTGTTACATTTGAAATAAGAAAAACATTGCTTCCCTCTTTCCTTCCTCAAAGAATACACAACTATGATGTGCCCCGTGCCCCGGACTCAGAGACTTCTCTTTTATTATGCCCACTTCCTAGGTGATCACCAACTCCTCCAGCCTTAGGCTCCATCTCTGTGCTAATTACTCCCAAACTGATGTAGCCAGCCTGGACCTCTCTTCCGAACATCAGACTTGAAGGGAAGCAGAATAGAGCACCCCAAAATATGCCTCTTTGACACAAGGATTATGTTGAGTCAATTATTTTGAGAACTGCAGACACAAGAGAAACTCTGGAAACAAAGTAGAAGTTATCCTTCTGCAAATTTACATTTATAAAGAATAATTATATTTATAAAGAATATGTTATATTTATATAAATATTTTTATAGTGTATATATTATATAATATAGTTTATAAATTTACATTTATAAAGACTATCTCCATTTGGAAGTGTCTCCCTCTTCACATCAGGAAGAAAGGGATGAGTAAATCACAGGAGAATCTTACCAATAAGAAGGTACCAATTGAAATCTGCATAACAGCCATGCTTTTGTTTACTGTGCTTTCCCGACAATCTCCCATAACTCACTCTTCCCCTCTATCCATCCCCCATCTTTTGTGTTTAGGTGATGGTATTTAAGGTGGTGGCTGGGCCATTTCGGGGACTTACTCAGTTTTCCTGGGTATCTCTCGTATTCAAGAGGCGTACACCCTATTAAACCTCTGTTTGTTTTTTTCCCTATTAATCTGTCTTTGATTATGGGGTTGGTCTCATCCAAGAACATAGGAAGGTTAAGGAAAAATTATTTTCCCCCCATACCTCCTAACTGGTCTACCCTTTTCTGACCTTATCTTCATTATGATCTATTATCAAAACAGCAGCCAGAGTAATCCTGTTGAAAGATTAATCATACGAGATCATTCCTCTGTACTAATCCCCCCCATCTCCTCATGCCTTCCCATCTTTGATAGTGTGTTTTATAATAAGAAATATATATTTTGGTCTTCATCCAAGGTTTGGCCTCAAAGCTCCCAAGACCCTTGGAATTTCCTAAAAGACAAGAGCAATAGGATCATCTTTTGTTATATTTGGTCTTTTATCCTTAGTTTCTGAAATAGCCTCAAGTGGAAAAAGGTGAACCTTGTGTCTTTTGTAATTCACAACAGACTCCTTTAAACCACTTCTTAGTTGATGTTCCTGAGGGGACTTTTTGAAAAGCCCCTGAGGATGGAGGCTCCTTGCTAGGGAAACCAACCAGGGTGGGACCTGTCAGTCCCAGGCCCAGACCCAGCTCTGGAGGGGCTGGAGGAAGACCCAATCACCAAAAAGCCAATGAATGATTCCATCAATTGGGCTTCGGTAATGAAGGCTCCATAAAAATCTCTGAGCTACAAGGTTCAGCGAGCTTCTGGGTTGAGGAACAAGAATGTAGCCAGGTGCCAGGAGGGTGGCGCACTCCAGACTCCATGGGGAAAGAAGCTTCTGTGCTCTGGACCCTTCAAGACCTCACCCCATGTGTCTCTTTATCTGGCCATGTACGTATTTGTATCCTTTTCTACCCTGAGTTCTATGAGTGGCTCTAGCAAATTAATTGAACCCAGAGAGGGGGTTACGGGAACCTTTCACTTAAGGCTGAATGGTCAGAAGCACAGGGAACAACCCGGATTTGCAACTGGCATCTGAAGTGGGGCGGGGGAGAGCAGGCTTGTGGGACCGAGCCCTTAACCTGAGGCATATGATGCTGTCTCCAGGTAGGAGAGTGTCAAAACTGAGTTAAACTGTAGGACACCCAGTCAGCGCTGAGATTTGGAGAATTGCTTGGTGGTGTTGGAAAAGCACATCTGATACCTTATTGAAAGCCAAATCTGAAGTCCTTCCGATGATCCAGGACCCACACCACCATCTGGCCCTGTCCCCCTTATGTCTGACCTCCTCTCCCCTCTCTCACAGGCACACAGGGCTCCCGGCTGGGCCTGAGACACCCCGGCCCACCCCTTCCTGCTTCCTGTGCTTTGCCTGGAACACTTTATTCCCTGAGAGATCAGAATGGTCCCCCTGTCAAGGCTGCAGATGTTCGCCCCAGTGTCATCTCTGAGAAGCTTTCCTTGACCACAGTGTTGATGAGGGAGCTTGGGGCAAGCTGGGGGAAAAGTACAGGCTAACATCACCCTCCCTTCCTCTCATGTCCAATGGTGGGACATGTATGATATTTTTTGGACACTCCAGGCTACCCCAAAACTGGAAAGGACAAAAAAATGGCTAAACTGATAAGAGTCTCCCCCAGTTTACCAGAAAAAGGCAATCAAGGCTATCCCACCGACAGCCTAAAGTCCAGAAACTCCCAACATTTTAATGTTAACACTTTGCTAGAGGGAAAACCCACCTCAGCTTGACAATAGCTAGGCCTCCGGTAAGTCTTTAGCATGAGAAAGTCTCTTTGGAAACTCCCTCTAGACTTTATCTCCCCCAACTCCATAAACTGGTCACACACACAGTCCCCCCACCCCCCACACACCTGCAGTGCAGCTCTTTCTGCCCACAGGGTCCTGTCCCTGTGCTTTATTGTATTTTATTTTTCAATTTTTTATGTTTATTTATTATTGAGACAGAGAGAAACAGAGCATGAGCAGGGGAGAGGCAGAGAGAGAGGAGACACAGAACCCAAAGCAGGCTCCAGGCTCTGAGCCGTCAGCACAGAGCCCGACGCTGGGCTCGAACCCACAGACTATGAGATCATGACCTGAGCCGAAGTTACAGGCTTAACCGACTGAGCCACCCAGGCGACCCTGCCCCCCACCCCGTGCTATAATAAAATCACTTTTTTGCACCAAAGACGTCTTCAAAAATTCTTTCTTGGTCTTTGGCTCCAGACCCCACAACCCCCCCCATTACCCCAAAACTTCATCAGTGTCTAAAATTACAACCCACTTCCCCACTCCACATACTAGGCCCTCTGCTCCCTCCCTGCTAGTCCTTCCTGAGCACTTAGCGCTAACTTATTTATTATACAGTTTGCTTGCTCATCATCCGTTTTCTGACTAGAAAGGCGGGGCTTCTGAGAAGGTGGAGGCTGCTGCTTGCCCAGTGCCAAACTCTGCCCTGAACCCAGGATTGCAGTCAGCACTCCAGCCTCTCCTCCTCCCAGGAGAGCACCAACACGGTCCCCGTGGCCCTGTGGGGGAAGAGGAATTCACATGGGCATCAGTGGTTCCTTTGTTCATGCATTCACTGGGCACCTGGCATGTCATTCTGTCCACTGAGCGCAGCCGGGGTGTTTTGTTGGAGAGCCACACACCACGCAATGCCAAGGCAGGAAGTCACTCCTCTCAGGAAACAAGAGAACAGGTTAGACCCTGTGCCCATAGTGTTTATTATGTGCCACCGCCAATATGTGACTTTCACAACCACCAAAAAGCCGTGTCCTGTGTTTGCCCTGGTTTTCACAAATGCAGCCCCTTGAGCAGCACTGGCTCACTGGGTCAGTGGCCACCATCGGGCTAGTACAGTGCTGGCCCTTCCCTCTCACTCGGGAGCCTCCGTGTGTGGGACTGGCCTCTAGGCCAGCCCATCTGGCACCGCCAGACCCTTGACTCAGGGAATTTTAAGGGCTTGCACAGAGCTAACCTAGTGCCGGCCGCTTACTGATTTCAAAAAGGCTTCCAAAAAGAAAAACACATCTTCCCAGACACATCGGCTCTACGTTATGCAGACAAAATGCGGGCAGAGGGGGGCGAAGGGTTACGGGAGGGAGGACATGTAAAGCAAGCATCAAGAAATAACTAGAATATTGGCAAACACCTACAGGGAACTCAGTATACAGCCGCAGGGCACGCCTCCGAAGACGACGTCACATGCACTCCGGTTCCGGTTCACTGCGAGCTAGGCAGCAGGCCCTGCCCTTCACCGTCACGGCGGCTTCCCCAGGAGGCGACCGAGAGTTTTTAAGTAACTTGCCCGGTTCCCGGGCCCTGCAGCGTGGGTCGCAGGGTTTGAACTCAGGCACTCTGGCTCCAGGAAGCCGTGCGCTCGCTGTACGTGAACACACTTAAGAAATCAAATCAGGGGCGCCTGGGCGGCTCAGGCCAGGGTCTCACGGTTCGTGGGTTCGAGCCCCGCGTCGTGCTCGGTGCTGCCAGCTCAGAGCCTGGAGCTGCTTCCGATCTGGGTCTCCCTCGGTCTCTGCCCCTCCCCCGCTCACGCTCTCTCTCTCAAAAATAAATAAAACATTTAAAAAATTAAAAAAAAAAGACATCAAATCAGCAGGGCGGGGCCCGGCGGAGGGGGGAGGAGGAGGGTGGGGGTGGCGCTGCGGCCGGCGCGGGTCACCTGGGGCTGAGCCGGAATTGTTCGAGAGTCGCCTCGAGGCTCTCGAGGGTCTCCCGGCACTTCCTGGTCCCGGGCGCGTCGCCCCGGCTCGCCATCGGAGCCCGGGGCGGGCTGCGGAGCCGGGCGCCTCCCGCGGGGCTGGAGGCTCGGCGGCGCCGGAGGCCGGTAGGCGCCGGCCGTTGCCATGGCGACCCCTGGGGGCGGGCGGAGCCCCGGAACCCGCGCGGTGGGAGGCGGCCTGCCCCGCGGCCGTGCCCGCGGACCTCCCGCCTGGGCGCCCTCCGCTCCGGACGCCGCAGCGGTGTCCCCGGAAAAGCCGGACCCGTCCAGCTGTCCCCGGCCGCTTCCCGCGCCGCCCCCAGCTCTCCCCGCCGCCTCTTCTCCCGAGCCTTTGAGCTCAGCCTCCCTCCAGTCCAGCGCACGCGGGGGGACGTGGGCTTTTGGGCGGCTTTCCTGCTGCCACGGACACCGCTCCCCACGCGACGCTGGAACCCAAATCGGCCACCCTCGCCTTCGTGGCCCTCCGCCCTGCGCTACGAGGCGACCTCGCGGTGGACGAAAGATAGCCCTGCGCGGGACCTAGTGACTGACCGTCAGGGCCCGGAGCAATGACCTGCGGGGCCCGGAGCAATGACCGTCGGGGCTCCGGAGCAATGACCCTCGGGGCTCGGAGCAATGACCGTCGGGGCCCGGAGCAATGACCGTCGGGGCCGGAGCAATGCCATCATGAGAAGGAAGAGCGCTGCCTGACGAATTGCCTGCACTTGCCCCTTGACCACAGACGGAGGCGTTCGCGGCCAAAAAATTCCTTGTGGACGTGGAACAGCCTGCCTTCCTAGTTAGTATGAAGGTCGGAATTGCGGCGTCAGGTTTGAAGCTCTGAAGTGTAGTGTGAAATGTATTGTTAAAAAGTTCCGAAAACAGTAAGAGGAACTGCCTGGTAGTGAAGCTGTTGTCCATCCTTTATTTTAAATTATATATAGACAGTGGTGACACATCTTTCCTAATATCGTAGTATGTCATTTGCTAGTTGTAGAGCTACCTATGCTAGATTTCCACTTCAACACATGGTCTACAGGGGAACAAAATATTTTCTCTCATAATTATGTGAAAACAAAGCTGGATGTTGGCAGCTCAAAATACAAAAAGGACATTCTGTAGCATTAACACTGCTCTTACATTTAAAGACAAAGAGGGGAGGCTCCAAATCCCAAGACAAACAAAAAGTAATCGTGCTGGGTGCCAACATGATCTTCTGTAAATTTCGTTTTCCTTTGAGAAGGTGAAGACAGAAAAGAGTTACTTTTATTCTATGTAGATTTTTATTTTCAAAACCTAACTTCTAAGTCTCTTGGGGGAAATTATATCATATAATCAAAAAATATTTAAAAGAGAGAAATGTGTAAATCTATACTAAATTATCTTTCCTTAAGTGATTTTTTTTTTTTTTTTACCACAGTGCACATAAAAATTCTAAAACAAAGAGAAAACCTCCAAGGTGAAATTAAAAATGTAATCTGGTCAGGACTGGGCCAGGGTAGTGAAAAGACTGTGACAAGCTGTTGGCTGCTTCTGCTAATGCAATTCAAAGTGAATATTTTGAAACTGAAGAGGGACATCTCACGGTAGTAGACGTCATGAGTCGCTGGTCAGCCCTGTGGAGCATGTGTTGGCTGAGAGGGACTGCGAAGTAAACCATCCCACAAAAACATGGACTGAACAAAACCTCTTTGTTGGAAGCCTTGCTATAGCGTATATCAAAGAGCGCCAGATTTCAGCGTCTGGGAGACCAAGTTATGAGCGTTACCGGTTTTGAAACTATTAACTGCATAACACTTCTCTTGTCAGTTACCTACATTTACCTCTCAGGTGTTCTGCCTTATAAAATCCTTCATTTCAGATCGTGTTCTCACCTATAAACAACTGGGGTTGGCACTGTCAAAGCATCTGTCATACTAAATCCAGGCTCTTGTATCACATGATGAATTAATTGATGGTTTTTAGTGGAAAGCTCCTGAGCTCTGGGGTAAACATTAAAAAAAAAAAAAATCCTGTGAAATTTAGTTGCTTTAGGGCTTTGGAAAATTTACTTCACATCTCCTAGCCTCTTTTTTCTCACCAGTAAAAACTGGATAATCAACCTTTCTCAGGACGGTTGGGGGTAATCTATACAGAAAAAAGCACACAGGTCAAGTAGCACGTGGTGAAATAAATACTGACCAGACCTGCAAAGAGTGTGTTCCACCTTCTAAACCACAGCTAAGCAATACACTGTTTAAAGTTTTCCTTTTTAAAAAGTTGACCGTCTCATCAGCTAAAATTATTTTTACTTTTTAAGTTAATAGGATTTGTGGCACAATTTTAAATGTTTAAATGCTGCTTTGAAACGGGTATAAATATAATGTGTGTTTATATGAAAAGATCACCTACCAATTATTAAAAGTGATAACATCTCAGATTAAATGGCATGAGGATTTGATTACGAGTCAGGTGCTGACTCTAAACATAGTAATTTATATATTCCCGTTGGATATTATCAGTCCTGTAGTCTAATAAAAGCCAAGAATTTTCACGTTGGGTTTGTAATTTAAATTCTTTCTGGAGTCGTCATATGTAAAGTGCTTATTTTTCTTTTATCACCAGCTGTAATCTGTGATTATGTGGTGCAGGCTCTGTTAGGTAAACTTGTTTTATGTTGTGCCTCATCCCTAACCAAAGTTCTTAAATAAAGGGTTGGGAAAGGAAATGGCCAGGTCTTTAGCCAGGACAATATTATGCTACTGAATCCTTTGTGGAAAAACTCCCGAGACTGGATCATTTTTATGTCTTAAATTTTGCTGCAATGACATAGCAGATCCATTCTTGTAACAATCCATTGGTAAGTGTCACGTGGCTAAAGCTGAACACCAAGATGGGAAGCATGATGGGAGTTTGGGCAGGAGCAGTCTTTATATGGAATTTGGATCTTACTGTCAAACATCCTTGAGCGCTGTGGTAGAGGATATCCTCTATCTGGAGCTAGTCTGAACGTTTAAAAGGGAGACTAGTAAAAATGTGGGGAAAAAAATGGTAGAGCTTAGTCATCTGCAGAAGTCAGTCCACCTGCAAGATTTGTGACCCTGCTGCTGAGGGAAATTTGGGGAGCCTCCTGGGTCTGGCCAACTGACCATAGTGGGTCTGCATGCCTGCAACACAACCTAGCAAATTTGCAACACATACATTGCAATATGCAGTGAGATGGTTCTGGAAAGGTAGAAGTCTGAATGGAGAGTAATAAAAGAGCATCTGCAATTTGAGATTTCAACCAAAGATGGTAAAGATGTGAATCCTAGAATTAGTGAAATAAACAATAAGAATTTATGAGACAAAGACCTTTTCTGGGGGCTCCATTTCATCAGACCACAGAAGGGTGGGATTTACTGTCATGAGGGGTGGAACACTCAACGCACGGCCACAAATCACCTACGTAGGACTGTCTATTTCTCTGTTCTATTTCCGGTGCCACACGGTAATTCAGATTCTTGGATATATAGATGCACAAAAAAGATTTAATCTAGATGGCAGACGTTTGGGTTTGGTTAGTGTGAGTATTCCCCTGTGGCCTGACCGAAGTGAACTGATAAGAGACAGTATTTAGACCTACTACAGGAGGACCAGACTTAGAGACAAGGCGTTTCCCAGAACGAACCACCAGGTCAGGCTTTGCCTGGAAAGTTAGCTTGGCTCTCGAACTAGTATTCCAGCCGTTGCACTATGAACACCTTCATTGTCCTTCTGCTTCAAACGCTATCTCAGAAACATGGAATAAAACATTCTAATTTAGCGATTTTGAGAACTCATGGGGAATATTGGACGTAGAAAAATACAGTAGCGTGAAACTCAGATTCGTTATTGTTATGCCTGTTTATTTACCTAGAGATGCTTCAGGGTACGCTGCGAGGGACGTATGTCACATGGGTTCTGCTCTACCAAGGTGCTGATCAGAAGCGCACAGCCCGGGGAGGAAACATCCACTCTTGCTCAAATCAGGAAGTTCAACGTTACTGAAGGGACTACTCCAAGCTCTGCTGTTGACTGTTCTAGATCAACAAGCCGCGCTGTGCTAGTTAATATACCGAATGTCAGCAGTGGGGTTTTACTAGTGAAGGTAGTGGCCTATTGACGAGCACAGGAGATGTTAGACGTGGGCTCACAGCGGTGAATTTAAAGATCTTCAAGATATGTAGGTCAGCCCAAATCTTTCAGAAACCCTCCCACCTTGCAGGAAAAGTATGCAAGAGTCTCAGGGAGGCTGGAACTGAAACCTTGAGGGATGGGGCTTGGAGCTTGATCCCCTGACTGTCCTCTGGCCAGCCTTTGATTTGCAATTGCCCGATGCCTACTAACAGGGCCGAGGATCTTGCTTCTGGAATGTTATCACAGCCGCTTCAAAGGAATCGTTCATGCCTGCTATTAGTACACCTACCAGGACAGAAAGAAAAGTGGGGCTTTGGAAACCTCCACAAACAGGCTGCATAAACCTCTTGGGGTCTGCTTGCCATGAGTGTTTTTAAAAATAAATGTGGGAGGGGCAGCTGGGTGCCTCAATAGGTTAAGAGTCAGCTTTGGCTCAGGTCATGATCTCACGGTTACTCAGTTCAAGCGCCACATCGACTCTGCTCTCAGCGCAGAGCCTGCTCAGGATCCTCTGTCTCCCTCTCTCTTCCCCTCTCTCCCACATGCTCTCTCTCCCTCTCTCAAAAATAAATAGACATTAAAAGATTAAAAAAATAAAAAAAATACATGTGGGAGAGTTTCTTTTTTTTAATTTTTCAACATCTTTTTTGACAGACAGAGCATGAGCAGGGGAGGGGCAGAGAGAGAGGGAGACACAGAATCCCAAGCAGGCTCCAGGCTCTGAGCTGTCAGCACAGAGCCCGACACGGGGCTTGAACTCACGAGCCATGAGATCATGACCTGAGCCAAAGTCAGATGCTCAACTGACTGAGCCACCCAGGCGTCTTGAGACTTGCTTTCAATATAAGCGAGTTGAGAGCAAGGTGGTGGGGAAATAGCTAATCCTTACATTCATCAAATTTCTTTAAATGATACAGGATCGATGCCAAGAATCCCGAGAATCGTGCGTGACCAAATTACGTTCGTGTTCTAGGAAGCCAGAAGAAATAACGCAATCGTTATTGTAACTGATTCTGATGTGTAAGATCTGTATCTGTTTCACTCATCCTTGTATGTCCCCAGCCCAAGCAGTGCCATTCACATAGTAAGTGTTCAATAAGTTGTTGTCCAGTGAATCAATGATGGAGAAATTGTGAATTAAGTTCCTTAAAAGAGCCATTTCTAAAGCATAACGCACCTCAGTGGTTGACACTAGGGACTAGGTGAGCAAATACTCTTGGCTGCTATTTCTAGGAGGGGGAGACATTAATCCAAGCTGCCAATGCCTGGTGGCTGCAGGAAATCCCACACCCCGTGACAGGGGGGAAGGAGGTGTTTGGGCCAGAAAGACCTACTTCTCCGCTGCCTCATTCTTTATGAAGAAGGAGACTCCCATCATCAACGTACAAGTGAAGAGGAGGGAAGGATTGCAAGTGGTCAGCTCCCATTAGGAAATTCTAGGTCTAGTTTCCAGCCACCAATCGAAATGATTGGCCCAGGAAGGAAAAACTGTGTGTTTGACTATAATGGTTAATTTTATATGTCAAATTGGCTGGGCCACATTGCCCAGATATACGGTCAAATATTATTCTAGATGTTTCTGTGGTGGTTTTTGGATGAGATTAGCATTTAAATTGGTAGATTTTGAATAAAACCTATTATCCTCCAGAATGTGGGTGGGCCTCATCCAATCAGTTGAAGGCCTGGATAGAACAAAAGACTGCCCACTCTTGAGCAGAGGGGATTTCTGCAGCCGGTGGCCTCTGGACTCGAACTGCAACCTTAGCTGTTTCCGGGGTCTTCAGCCTGATGATGTTAACATTAGAACTGTAGCATCAGCTCCTCCCTGGGTCTGCAGCCCGCCTGCCAGGGCCCGCAGATTTCAGACTTGCAGGCCTCCATAATCATGTGAACTGGTTCCCTAAAATAAATCTATCTACACGTCGTATTTGTTCCGTTCCTCTGGAGAACGCTGGCTAACACAGTGACCAATGGAAAATTAACAAATTAATCAAAAGATACGCTTATATTCTTTGCTCTTACATGATATCAATAATAGGAAATGGGATGGTTAGTTGTTTTTCCTTTCTTTTTTTTTTTTTTTTTGAGAGAGAGATTGTGCACGTGAGAGCAGAGAAAGGGCAGAAAGAAAGAGAACGTCTTTTTTTTTTTTAAGTTTATTTATTGACTTTGGGGAGGAGGGGCAGAGAGAGAGGGAGAGAGAGAGAATCCCAAGCAGGCTCTGTGGTGTCAGCACAGAGCCCGATGTAGGGATGGACTTCACGACCGTAAGATCATGACCTGAGATGAAATCAAGAGTCAGACGCTTAACTGGCTGAGCCACTCCGGTGCCCTAAGAGAGAGAGACAGCATCTTAAGCAGCCCCCCGCCCAGCCCAGCATCTAAGGGATGGCCAGAGAGCTGGTAGAACATTATTTCTGGAGATGTCTGTGAGGATGTTCCTGGAAGAGATCAGGATTTGACTAGTAGGCCGAGGAAGGAACACCCCCCTCACTAATGCGGGCGGGCACCATCCGATCTGGTGGGAGACTACATAGAACACAAAGGTGGAGGAAGGGCTAATTTGCTTTCTGCTTGAGCTGTGACATACACCCGCTTCTACCCTCAGACACTCTTGCTCTTGGTTCCCCCGCCTTTGATCTTGGACAGGGATTTAGACCACGGGTTCCTGGCTCCCACACGTCCCAGTGTGGGCTGGAACTACACTACTGGGCTTCCAGCTTACGGACGATAAGGCGTGAGACTTCTCAGCCTACAGTCACATGACCCAACCCTTTATAACAAATCTTTCTTATCAATTCTGTTTCTCTGGGGAACCCTGACGAATACAGTAAATATATTAAAAGGAGCAATAATCATTCCGAGTCTAATGTTCACCGAGTGCCTACTATGTGTCGGAAACTTTTTTCGGCATTTAACACATCACTTTTGATGACCTGCTATTTAAAAATAAGAAAATGGAAACACCAAGAGGTTGATTTACTTGCCCACGTTCACGGTTTGCAGGGGTGAAAACTGGAGTCCGAACACAGACAGTTTTGTTCCAGAACTTACCCACTTCACCATGGTGCTATATTGCCTCCCTGAACTGTCATGAGGAACGAATTATTTCTTTTCTTTCCATAATGTTAGTTTTTGCAAATGGCCTACAAAGTATCTCTCCAACTGTCAAGAGCATGTTAGCCACTTAATTATGGATCCGTGTTGCTGAGGTAGCAGTAGGGAATCAAATACATTAACAGCCTGTATAACTGGGGCCTGGTTATTGGAGAAATTCACCTTTGTGCAATATTCATGAGCACAAGAAATTAAGCAAAAGACCCGTGAGCCTAAAGAGGCTACAAGCTCATGCCTAAATCCTAAGTGCTTTGCTCCTACGAAAGCTTCTTAACCTATTACTTAGACCCTGTATATCTTTACCATTATGTATAATTCCAACAGAGTTGGAAATCTGCTTTCTGTCTCTACAGCCAGTGTAAGTGGGGAGATGGGCTACTGAAGACCAACCGTGTATTGACAGCGATGAAAAGTAATAGTTGGCACAAGGGCACTGAAAGACTATAAAAGTCCACAACAAAAATTCAAATAACACGAGAGGTGTGGGCCACCGTGAGGAACAAATAGAGCTCCGCTTGTCACTGGCCCTGAGGATGTCACTATAAAATAACTACAGTTCATAACGATGACCACGAGTCCTTGATTATGTTTAATACAAGTGTGTTTAACACATTCTCTTTAAAAGGCAGCTGTGAAGGGCACCTGGGTGGCTCAGTCAGCTGAGCATCTGACTTCAGCTCAGGTCACGATCCCTCAGTTCATGTGTTCAAGCCCCACATCACGCTTGCTGCTGTCTGCGCAAAGCCTCTCTCTCTGCCCCTTCCCTGCTTCTCAAAAATAAATAAAACATTAAAAAAATAAAAATAAAATAAAAGGCAGCTGTGTGTATGACAGTTAACATATGTTGTCTCAATTCTAAAAATTATTCCAGCTGAATTCATTCTCGGAGATGGTTTGATATAACTGAAATTTTATTTTATTCCTTAGACAAAAGGTGACATTTCTTTGTTACTTCCATGAGATTTCTTTGTGTTATTGTAATGTCAGAGTTTTCAGAGCTGAAGGGACCTTAGAGAGAATATAATTTAGTCCGCTCACTCAAGAACATATAGATTAGGCCATAGCTACATCTAGGATTTTTTTTTTATTTTAAGTGAATTTTTTGCCACATGTAGGACTCAAACTCACAACCCTGAGATCAAGAGTCACATGCCCTACTGACTAAGCCATCCAAGCGCCCCATCTAGGATTCCTTTATCCTTCAGTCCATCATAGCGTGTTAGTCCCATGAAGCTATGTTATGTTGTGCTAACAAACAATCCCAAATCTCAGTGATTTGATTCAACAAAAGTGAATTTCTCACTCACGCTATAATTCCCAGGAGTTGGCAGGAAATTCTGCTCCACGCAACTACCTAGGGATCCAGCTGGTAGAAACATCTTTTTCTTACGGGAACAGGTGTAGAACACAAGGCCTCTTGAGTCACTTTACGAAGAGAAGGAAGGAGAAAGAATCAAGCATTGGCAGTGAACTACAGTGGTCCCTTCCTCCCATCCCCCTGATGAAAGTCACATGGCTCTACCAACTGCAAGGGGATCTAGAAAATCTATTTGTCAAGCCTTCAGGAAGTAGAAGGGAACTGATATTAGTGAACACTAGTAATATCTACGAGTATTCTTTCCATTATATCACCCTTCTTTTTTTAAGTTTATTTATTAATTTTGAGAGAGAGAGACAGTGCAAGGGAGGGACAGAGAGAGAGGGAGAGAGAGAATCCCAAGCAGGCTCTGTGCTGTCAGCACAGAGCCCAATGCAGGGCTTGAACCCACAAACCGCGAGATCATGACCTGAGCCGAAACCAAGAGTTGGACACTCAACCGACTGAGCCCCCCAGGCGCCCCCATGATATTAGCCTTCTTAAACAACTTGACGAATTTCAAGGTAGCGAAGGAGATAATAACAACGATGGCAACAATGATGATGATATTTGATATCTCATAAGTCCTTAAGGTCCAGAGAACGTTTCTCTCATATACATTATTAACTCAACCTTGTGCAACATTATCTTCCTTTTTCATATGAGAAAATCAGGCTCAGAGAAAGTTCAGCTGAATGGAGTGATTTGCTTAGGATCACGTAAATGAGTCTCTAGGAGATGAAATTTTGACAGTCTAGTCAGCGCTAGGATGACCTGAAGAGAAAAGTGGGATAATTCAGAATCTCATCCAGGGACAGGCCAACATGAGAATCCCATTCCCAGAATTCACTATAAAAGAGCTTGAAGCACAAGTGTTTGTAAAAGTAAAGAAATAGTGGAGCTGGTTTCTAATTATGATTCCTTGACTTATAACCAAATTTTGCAACCAAACATGCCAGGCAGGTAAGTATAGACACAATATCTATTTTTTATGTTTCTTTCTTTATTTTTTGAGAAAGAGAAAGCAAGCCGGAAAGGGGCAGAGAGAGTGAGGGAGAGAGAAATCCCAAACAGGCTCTGCACTGTCAGCGCAGAGTCTGAAGCAGGGCTCAAACTCACGAACTATGAGATCATGACCTGAGCAGAAACCAAGAGTTGGATGCTCAACCGACCGAGCCACCCGGGCCCCCCTAGGCACAATATCTACTATATTAATGTAAAACAAAGTAAAAACCACATGTTCCTAATAGAAAGTATTAGGTGTTATGTAATAGCACTGTTAAATTTGAAAGATCACATCTGGGCTAGAAATGTAAGGGATGGACTCATGGAATCACAATTTTACAATTGTGAAATGAATCAATTCTAGCCGATCTTTGGGAAAACTAAACAATTAGGATTTAAAATGTTTATTTATTTATGGGGGGGCACACGTGTGCATGAGTACAAGAGGGGCAGAGAGAGAGGACAGAGAGAATCCCAAGCAGGCTCCATGCTCAGCACAGAGCCCGATGCTGGGCTCAATGTCGCCACTTTGAGATCATGACCTGAGCTGAAATCAAGAGTCAGACATTTAACCAACTGAGACCCCCGGGGCCCCAGCAATTAGGATTTTAGAAGTAAAGCCAAATGAGAATGGCAGAACCAATCATGCAATAAGCATTCGGTATTAAGTTAGTCACAGGACAGGGATGGGGAAAAAAAGGTAGTCACAGCACAGAGTACGGAGGAAAGGTGTGGTCTTCTGGAAGTGTATACGTCATTGAAAAAAGACAAAACTCATACATGTAAAATGACACATCTTCTCATAAAATGGTCTGTAACAAAGTGCTATTTTGTACAGTGAAACTCTAAACAATGTAGGAAATGTGAAGAAAACTAAGTTTTTTTAATGTCCATTTTTAAAATGTTTATTTATTTTTGAGAGAGAGAGAGAGGGAGCAAGTGGGGGAGGGGTAGAGAAAGGGGAACGAGAGTTCCAAGAGGACTCTGCACTAACAGCAGTGAGCCTGACGTGGGGCTCGAACTCACAGCCCTCGAGATTATGACCTGAGCTGAAGTCGGAAGCTTAACCGACTCAGCCACCCAGGCGCCCCCCAAAAAACTAAGTTCTAAGGAAGAAAAGAAAGAGGAATACTTAGTGAACATTTCATGCAAAAGCTGATGTAGACCCAGGACTTAAAGCCTGAATATAGTTTGGACAGGTGAACAGGAAAAGGGAGTCCGTTCCAGAATCGGCACGAACAAAGGGTAGAGCTGTGTTGTGCTCCCGGGGAAGTGGCACGGGTTGGCACGTCACTTTGTGTTATTATTGGTTGTGGACATGTACCTCTACCCCACTGGGTGATTATCATTCTGAGGAACAGGCCTTATTTATCTCTGTGTAAGCAGAGTAAGCGTTTGCATTTGGCGCACGAAAGGTGCTCAAAACTGTCTACTTTGTATGGTTTAAAATTTTTGCTTAGAATCATAGAAAAAGGGACTCGCACAGGTTCCAAACTTTCCTTGAACCTGTTCGTTGCTGATTTTAAAATGGAAGATTTTATTCCTAGTGTTTTTTTCCTCGGTTACTATGAAAGATTCAGACTATGATGGGAAGACTAATGCCAAGTTGGTTTGTACCACAAGCAAAGTACTCAGGTAACAAACAAACACACTTCTTTGTTACTTTTTGTTACACTAGTACCTGGGGAGAGAGTTTGAACCAAGTCTGAAAGGGTGCCAAGAGGATTCCCTCATCCAGCTCATTTCTTCTTGAATAATTCATTGGCAGAGTTCCTTCTATCCGTGAGAAGCCTAGAGTTTCTTATTGGGTCTTAATGAACGTTAATCGAACCCCTCCCCATCTTGACGTCAACAGGATCTTATTTATTACTTTTTGCCCCTGCTTTTAAAAACTACTAGACACTCAGAGGCTTGGAACAGTTTGTAGTTTTTGTTTCTTGTTTTTATTTATTTATTTGTTTGTTTATTTATTTATTTATTCTGGCTGTTAAGCTCAATTAATAAGCTAATGAGACCAACGCGTCCAAGGTCTTGGCTTGTCATGCACCTGCACCTTCTCCCTTCCTTGGCCACAGACCGCTCTCTGACCCCCTGTGGATATTGTGATTTATAAGAAATACATATCTTAGTCTTGTCCAGTTTCTGGCACAGAGTTCCAAAAAAACCCTTGAAATTTCCCAAGAAAGAAGGGAGAAAGGTGTCTTGATCTTCATAACAAGCCCCTCTCAACCCACCAGTTGATGTTAAGGAAGGAACTCTTGGCCAGCCCGAGGGTGGGGGCGTTGCCAGAGGAGCCAATCAGGATGAGAGGGTTGGAACTTTCTGCCTCAAACCCCACCTTCCAGACAGGGAGGAAGAGCTGGAGGCTGAAGGAATCACCAAAGGCCAATGGTTTCATCTGTCATGCCTGTTGTAATGAAGCCTCCGTAAATTCCCCAACAAAGAAAGATTTGGAGAGCTTCTAGATGGTGCGCCCGCGGAGGTTCCTGGAGGGTGGTGTGCCCAGAGACAGCATGGACGCTGCTCACCCCTTTCCCCAGGCCTTGCTCCACGCATCTCTTCCATCTGGTGTTATATCCATTTATCATAAGCCAGTAATCTGGTAAGGAAACTGTTTTCCTGAGTTCTGCGAGCCCCTCTAGCGAATTCATGGAACCCGAGGAGGGAGTCTGGGACCCCCCAGTGTATACAGGTCAGTCAGAGACCGAAATGGCAAGCTGGCCTTGTGAGTGGCATCTGAAGGAGGGGAGCAGTCTTGGGGGACCGAGCCCATCACCTGTGGGTAGTGGGTAGTGTCAGGATTGAGTTAAACTGTAGAACACCCAGCCGGTGGTGCAGGATTGGAGTGTGGCTGCCCCCCACATCTGAAGTCAAAAGGGAAGTGTGTAGTGAAGTATTAGGAGTAGAAGACACAGGCCACATTTTCCTTTAGATGCTTCTCCGTCTCTAAAACGTACCTACTTGGTCATTTGGGTGCAGCGTTAGGTCAGTTCAGGGATAGAGTGCTGCTACCAGATGCTGTAGTCCAAGGACTTGCCTGTCTGACAAAGGGCCATGAGCCTTTAACTTGTTGAGGACAGCAATCAGCAAGGTTCTAAGGCTCAGTTTCTCCCCTCCCTTATAAAAAGAGGATGATGATTAATACGAATAATTATGAGGACTATGTACCACATAAAAGGGAGACATGAAATTATTTGTGACCTGTGAGCACAACCATTTAAAACTGCCTGTGGCCATAATAGCCTAAGAATAAAAGGGAAAACAAAATAAAACCAAAAAGGAAAAACGATTATGTACGGACGTGGGATTATGAATGAACTTAGTCCTGCCTCTAAATTTTCTCTGAACATTGTTATTATAAACAAACCAGATGTTCAAAACTCCTCTAGACACTTCCGACTTTCCTTTTATGTCCAAATAAAATGGTTTAATTATACATCCCAGTGTTTTCCTGTATTTTTTTTTTAATTCCCAGCAGAGATGTGGGGGGAGGGGGCTTTATTCCCTTGTCCTTGCCCATGTGCCCATGGCTACAGTCCATTCTCAGGACAGCTTCTCCCTAAGCAGAGACCAGCCTCTTCCTCAATGCAAAAATCACAACTCAGGGCTATGAACTCACTCTTACTTTGCAGACTCTTTGAGGAAAAAGAGGGGATTATAGGACAGTACATAAAAGAGGGGCGCCTGGGTGGCTCAGTTGGTTAACTGTCCAGCTTCAGCTCAGGTCATGATCTCACAGTTGGTGAGTTCGAGCTCTGCCCCGAGCACAAGAGACTTTATAGGGACTATACTTATGTGCTATATATGACATTGTTTTTAGTGTTTTATGTATCAGCTCATTTAATACTTGTAACAGCTCTGTGAGAGTTCTTATTCCTGTTGCACTAACGACAAAACTAAGGCACAGAGAAGTTATGGGATTGCCCAAGATCACACTGCTTACAAGTAGGACTGGAATCCAACCTGTGTCCTGAGCCCATGCTCCTAACCTGTGTTGCATCCTGTTTTAAATAGATGAATCACTGAATAAAGAGACAGATTCATTGAATTATTTACCCCATAAAAATGTATTGTCCAGGGGCGCCTGGGTGGCTCATTTGGTTGAGTTGTTGACTCTTGATTGCAGCTCAGGTCATGATCTCAGGGTTGTGAGTTCAAGCCCCTTGTTGGGCGCCAAGCTAGGTGCAGAGCCTGCTTCAGATTCTCTCTCTCTCTCTCTCTCTCTCTCTCTCTCTCTCCCTCTCCCCAGTCACATTCTCTTCCTTTCTCTAAAATAAAAAAAGTTTTTAATATATTGTCCGTCTAGTTTTCTAGACATTTGGCATAGAAATATTTCCCTTCTGTCGCATAGTGTGCGTGCGTGTGTGTGAGCGTGCACACATGTGCACACCTGCGCATGAGATAATCAACACTCGAATATGCAACGTGCCGGGTGAGACGTGCTAGGAAGAACGAAGAAGGCTAGGGAAATGGAGGCCAATCCTTGCTGTTTCTGCTCGTGAGGCCAGGGAAGACTTTTCCAGAAAAATTATTTCCAACAGCTGATGATTAAGTCAACCATAATATATATAGATGATCTAAAAAGTGTTTTCCTACTAACAAATGATTCCATTAAAAGGATATGAACAGAGAAAATTCAAAGCGAACATTTATTAAAGCTTCTTACAAGCCCAGGTCAGAAGATCACAGCAAAATATCCCGGGAGGTCATTTTACGCAGCACAGCAGTGGTTGTTCTAAATGTCAGGTTAAGGACCTCGGCTCTTTGGCTGGTTTGCTGCGGGGTCCTGGGCAGGCTCCCCGTGGAGAGCAGCACTAACAAAGTACACACGTCACTACCTAAATGCACCTCTGGTCCATTAAAAAAATAGAATACAATTTTTATGCATCTCTACATCAGCCCTTGTGCTTGCTTCCTTGTGACTTTGCAAGGAAAATGCGCTTTTTTAAGCATCTGGTGCTGGGGCCCAGCGAGGGGGTACTTTGCCTGAAGGGTCCATGCATTTCCCTCAGATGTTCCATTGACACTGGGGTATAGGGTCAGCGTTCAAACCATCGGACTAAATGTCATCTAAGAGAGAATCTCACCAGAGCTTTTGTTACTAAGTCCTTGAGAGAAAATGGACTGAGAGAGAGCCACAGAACATAGGTTTGGTAAAAAGGATTAGGTATTTTGATCCCTAAAGCAAAGGAGTTCTCTTCTAAGAGAAAAAAAAACATGTAGGTATTGAGTGGCCTCTACTGTCTCTAGAGTTTCTAAATAAGAGTGAAACGTACCCATTGGTGCTTTGCACGTTTTTGCTATGATCAGCTCTCTCCCTCCTTGCCTCTTTCTTCTTTCTTTCCTTTCCTTTTCTTCCTTTCCTCTTTTCTTTCTTTCTTTCCTTCTTTCTTTCTTTCTTTCTTCCTTTCTTCCTTTCTTTCCCTTCCTTCCTTCTTCCCTTCCTCCCTTCTTTTCTTCCTTCCTTCCTTCCTTCCTCCCTTTTATAATTCATTCGGTAGCAGTATACAAACCAGCAAAGCCACACTCAGGACAGCTGGTTAACTGATACACCCTGAGATTTTTGAAAACAAAGCAGCTGAACATTTCCTTTGTGGAAAACGAAAGGAAGTAGAGACCGGCCAGGGTGCTGGGTTCTATTAAGAAACTCATTTACTCAGAATGCCTTCTTGACTGGGGAGGTAAATTACCCATGTGGGCTTTCCCCTGTTGATCTGCTCAAAGTCCGTTAAAATATAGATTGTATTTCAGAAAAGCAGATGCAGAGATAAAAGGTGGTGAAGCTGACGTTTAATTAGCAATGCGGTAGTAACATCCATAACCACCGCCTCTGAGCAGAAGCGCCCCGTCTCTGCGGTGACACTACTCACAGCTCTTATAATGTTTGGATCAACTCCCAAATGTCGTTATTGAGGTGGTTGAAGGTTCGTTCTTGAACTCCACGGTTTGGTTTGAGAGAAGGAGATGGCCCAAGATTCTCTCTCGCTCCGGCTGGGATGGTACCCATATCATTTAGGAGACTTTCAGCAGCAGGTAGCTGAACATAACAATTAAACAATAAATATACTGGCTCATGAACTTGGGAGTCAAGAGATAAGAGAAAAAGTTTCCCTAAGGATTGGCTCAAGTGAGTAGCTCCAAGTTCATGTCCCTGCAATTCCCTCAGCTCGTTCTCAGGCCAGTAGCAAGCTGGCTGCAGCCACTCCAAGCCTCCGTAACATTGAGATGCAGGAGGTCACGTGCAAGAGTTCTCTCAAAAGAGCATGAGCAGACAACTCACAAAAGGGGGCAGAATATTTGCAAATCATATAGCTGATCAAGGTCTGGTGTGCAGAATATATAAAGAACTCTGAAAGCTCAACAATGAAAAGACAAATAAGCCAGGGGCACCTGGGTGGTTCAGTCGGTTAAGAGTCCGACTCTTGGTTTCGGCTTAGGTCATGATCTCATGGTTTTGTGACTTCGAGCCCCACACTGGGCTCCACACTGAAAGTGCAGAGCCTGCTTGGAGTCCTTTTCTCCCTCTCTCTCTGCCCCTCCCCCACTCATGCAGTCTCTTTCTCTCTCTAAATAAATAAATAAACTTAAAAAAAAAGACAAATAAGCCAAAGTAAAAATGGAAAAAGCATTTCAATAGACCTTTCTCCAAAGATGGCCAATAAACACCTAGAAAACTCCACACCATTAGTCATTAGTCATCAGGGAAATGCAAATTCAAACTGTAACAAGATACTGCTTCACACACACTGGGATAGTTGTATTCAAAAAGATGAACATGGGGCGCCTGGGTGGCTCAGCTGATTGAGCAACTGACTTCGGGTCAGGTCATGATCTCGCAGTTCGCAGGTTCAGGCCCCGCGTCGGGCTCTGTGCTGACAGCTCATAGCCTGGAGCTGCTTCGGATTCTGTGTCTCCCTCTCTCTGCCTCTACCCCATTCATGCTCTGTCTCTCTCTGTCTCTCAATAATAAATGTAAAAAAAAAAAAAAAAGACGAACAATAGCAAGTGTTGGCCAAGATGTGGAGAAATGCACATTGCTGGGGAGGAAGGAAAATGGTATAGTCCCTTTCGAAAACCATCCTGGCCATTCTTCAAATAATTCAATATAAATTTACCATATGACCCAGGAATTCCACTCCTAGGTATCTTCCCCCAAAGAACTGAAAACATAGGCACACACAAAAAAGTATGCAAAAATGTTCATAGCAGCGTTATTCATTATAACCAAAAAAGTGAAAAGAACCATCAACTGATGAATGGATCAACAAAATGTGGCTGGTGTATCCACCTGATGGAATATTCCATCATGAAAAGAAGGAAGTGTTCATGCTAAGTAAGCCTAAGAAGCCAGACACTAAAAGCCACATATTATGTGATTCCATGTACACGGAATATTCAGAATAGGCTAAAGGTAGAGAGAGGAAGTAAGTGAAAGGCCGCAGGGAGCTGCAGGGAGAGGAAAACGAGTATGAGCATTCTTTCTGGGGGATGAAAATATTCTGGAATCAGTGCTGGTTGTACAATGTTGTGAATATGGCTAAAACCACTGACCAGGACACTGTCAAGGGGTGAATTTGAATATTACAGTGTACAAATGATACCTCAATTAATAACAACGGAAGAGCATGAGCACTTCTTGCCCTGAAGTTCTCAGAAGACCTCTCCTCACCTGTTGATGGTCTGAACTGAGACACATGAACGGGTAGGCGTCTTGCATCTAGTGCAAGACTCGTGGCTTCTGAGTGACTTGGGTTCCTCAGGACCCATCCCTGGAACTGGGACCAGCCCGCTCACCTTACGACGGCTACCCAGAGAGAAAGAGGTGGAGAGGATGCTGGGCAAACACAGTTTCTGTCCCTGTGCTTCCCTCCTGACACCCCATATCTTAGGCATGCCTTCGTACCTGCTCTTATTCTGCTATAATGTTTTTATATTTGTCTTTCTGCTGGTTCCTCTACCAAATCATCAGCTCTTTGAAAGCAAAAGCTTCTGAGTGTCCCCAACAGCTATTACAATCTAGCCATGAAAAGTAATCAATAACTACTTATGGAATAAATAACTGACGTGAAACTTGGAAATATCTCCTCTTCTGGCTGATGGCCAAGTTTCTCAGTATCAGTGATTTGTTGTCTGTATGAAGTCATGCCTTCAGATACATCCTCCTGAGCACTGCATCACTCACAGCTTTGTGGGAGTTTGTTTTACTACCTCCTCTCTGACCCAGGGAACAGAACTAGCCCGAGCTTTCCAGAAATAGAAAAAAAACTTGAAGGGAAGCTTGTCTACCTGACTTCTTAGTTTGGTGCCAGCTCACGTGGCGAAATCGTGATGGACTGGTTTTTTGGTGTTTAAAATACGAACTTCCCGTTATTTAAGAAATTCCAGTGCTCTACCCAACCTGTTGCATCACACACACGCATACATTCATGTCCTCAGAAATAATTCTCTCCAATTTCTTAAATGGGAAAGAAGTATTTTTTTTTTTAAGTAGACTTCATGTCCAGCACAGAGCCCAACACAGGGCTTGAACTCACAACCTTGAGATCAAGATGTGAGCTGAGATCAAGAGTTGGACATGTAACTGACTGAGCTACCCAGGAGCCCCAAGAAGCATTGTAACACAGGGGGAAATAAAATCTTAATAATTTAAAACAGTTACTTGAGATGGTAAATAAGTATGGACAAAGGGAAAATGATAGGGATCATTTATTTGTTTGAATCCCGGGGGCCTCTGGTAAAGAGCTTTTGATGACATCTATAAGGATCCCTTCAGCTCTGATGCCTTGTAGTTGTAGGTTTCAACACAGAATAGCTTGTTTAGGAAAGTATTTAAAGAGAGGCCACGGAGGGACCACAAAAGACGCCAAAAGCCAAAATAATCTTGAGAACCATGAACCAAGCTGGGGGTATCAGGCTTCCTGATTTCAAGCTGTACTTCAAAGCTATAGTCATCAAAGCAGTATGATATTGGCATAAAAACAGAGACATAAGTCAATGGAACAAAATAGAGACCCTGGAAATGAACTCATGTATATATGGTCAATTAGTTTATGATGAAGGAGGCAAGAATATACAATGGGAAAGACCATTCTCTTCAGTAAATGGTGCTGGGAAAACTGGACAGCTATATGCAAAAGAACGAAACTGGACCACCATCTTACACCACGCACAAAAATTAACTCAAAATGGATTAAAGACTGAAGCCATAAAACTCCCAGAAGAAAATGTAGGTGGTAAGCTGCTCAAGCCCAGTCTTAGTGACTTAAAAACAATCCAACTCTAAAAGCAAGGGCAACAGAAGAAAAAATAAATAAACAAATGGGATTACATCAAACTAAAAAGCTGCTGCACAATGAAGGAAACCATCAATAAAATGAAAAGGCACCCTACTGAATGAGAAAAATATTTGCAAATCATATATCCAATAAGGGGTTAATATCCAAAACACAGCATACAAGTCCATACAACTCATGAACAAAAGACGAAATAATCCAATTTAAAAATGAGCAGAGGATCTGAATAGGCATTTTCCTAAAGAAGACATAAAAATGGCCAACAGACACATGAAAAGAGGCTCAATATCACTCATCATCATGCAAATCACAATGAGATATCGCCTCATACCTGTCACCTGGCCATTACCAAAAAGCTAACAATAAGTATTGGGGAGGATGTGGAGAAAAGGCAACCCTCAGGCACTGCTGGTGGGAATGTAAATTGGTGCAGTCGCTCTGGAAAACAGCACAGAAATGCCTCAAAACGTTTAAAAAAGAACCAACATATCACCCAGCAATTCTATGTCTTAGTATTTATCCAAAGGAAATAAAATCACCAATTCAAAGAGGTATCTGCACCTCCGTGTTCTTTGCATAATTATTTATAATAACCAAGACACGGAAACAACCTAAGGGTCCACTGATGGCTGAACGGATAAAGCAAATGTGATATATATGTGTACATATATATGTATATATATATGAATACTATATATATATATACATATATATGAATGAGAATTCTGCCATTTGTGACACCGTGGGTAGATCTGGGGGCATTATGACTAAGTGAAGTAAGTAAGAGAAAGAAAATTATGGCATGATCTTATTTATAGGTAGAATCTTAAAAAACAATTCCAGGTGCTCCCTATATAAAGCACTTAATCCTCACAGTAATCCTATTTCGTAAGGACAATTAGTATTCCCATTTTACAGATAAGGAAACTGAGGCATTAATTTGTGTAAGCAAATGGTGGGAATGGGATTCAAATCCAGACAGCCTGGCACCAGAGCCCGAGCTCTTAGTTTTTACACTATTGAAAGAAAGGTGAGAGCGTGTGAGGCTTCCGCTCACAAGAGAAGGAGACGAAATGGCACGGATAGCATCTCTTCCATCCCTGCGCTTTGACCAGAGGCACCTGTCCAGCGGACGGTGTGCTCCTAACAGTCACGGCATCCGGAGAAAACTAAAGTGCAGCTGAAGAAGTGACACCCAGAGACCACCGAAAAGCATTTGAGATGTCGTTAGGGGCTTCTCGTTTACATACAGACGGACACAACTCAGATTCTTCACTTGGAAAAACAGATGAAGTCTGCATGAACATGAGAGTCACGAGGAGGTCAGAGTGCAACCCATAAAACCCGCTCAAGTCCCCGTTGCATCAGGTGTCCCAACGACCGGATGGGGAGGCAGGTGTGTGGCCCACCCGGGGCGAGGATTTGGAACCAGGATCTGGACGACATCACATCTCTTTCCGTGTCCCACGCTGGCAGGGTTTATGGACGTGATTTCTGCCAGGAGCACGCGTCTCCGTGCTTAGGAGGACCCGTGCTTGCGTTAGCGCTCGACTCTCTTAATCGTGTCTTGTACCCTGTGTTTTGTAAGTGAAGTCTGATGGACAGTGCAACGTGTGTGTGGAGCAGGGGAGTTACACACATACACACCCACGTACGGAGGTTCGTCTATCCCCCAGGTCACACAGAGTGTGTGCGATGCCTCATCGGTACAGATTCGGTACATCCACGATGCATGGGAGCTTAGGGGTACTCCAAGGACGTTCTGGGTTCCTAGAAACAGCCCTTGCTTCCAACACAGCCTTTCAAGAAACACACATGACCAAGGAATTACCTGGCCAGGGGCGAGGTCACCTGGTATCCACAGCACCGATACCTCCAGCAGCTGGAGGAACGAGTCCCTGGGGCCTGAAATGGCGGACAGGATGTAAGCAGGGCACCTTAGCGTCACTGTGCCTCGCTGCTTGGAAATGATACAAGGTTTTCTGTGTTTTTTTTTTTTTGTCAAGTTTTTAAATTTATTTTTGTGAGAGGAAGAGAGGGAAAGAGAGAGAGAGATTGAGAGAGAGAGAGAGAGCACACACCAGCAGAGGAGGGGCAGAGAGATGGTGCTGAGCCCTCCTCGGGGCTTGAACTCACGAACCATGAGATCGTGACCTGAGCTGAAATCAAGAGCCAGATGTTCAATTGACTGAGCCACCCAGGTGCTCCAACGATAAGTAGTTTTAAATGGAATTCTTTTTGATCTCAAGTTTTGTGAGTTTGAACCCTGCATCAGGCTCTGCGCTGACAGTGCAGAGGCTGCTTGGGCTTCTCTCTCTCCTTCTTTCTCTGCTCCTCTGTCCCTCCCCCACTTGTGCTGCCTCTCTCATTCTCTCTCAAAATAAATACATAAACTTAAAAAAAATTCTTTTTATAGGGATGGAATAGTCCTAGTAATAAATAATAAAAATAAACGCTATTCTAATAACTACCTGGAGGTGCCCTTCGAAATTGGTGAGTCGCTTTTATGCATGAAATGTTGGCATGTGACTCTATGAAGTTAGTCTAAGTGGCAGCGTTATTAAAAAATAATAGTAATAAAATTTTAAAATATGTCCAGGTGTTCAAGAAGGTTTCAATAGATTGTCGGGACTCAACAATGATAGTGCTAGGGGACTCTTTGGGGACACAGAAGAAGGTCTCTTACAAAACCGTGTGAGGGATGGAGAACCAGACTGGAGGAGGAGGAAGAAGTTTCCTGGCTGTCCACACCTTCTTCAGGAAGCATCCGAACTCCGCAAGGAAATGAGCAGAGGGCCGGAGCTGACCCTTGGAAAAACCCTGAGGACCAGACCCCGCGTTGGTAGCAAGAGCTTCTTGAGGTTCAGAAGGACCTTTCTGGACACGTTTCTGTGCAAAATTGTTATTCCTCAGATTTTGTTTGTCATATTATGTAACAAAGGATTGGCTACAAATGTATCTGTGACACAAACCGTATTGATTTCACCCAGGAAGAAAGTACATTGTAATTACTAGGTTTCTCTTTGGTGGTGAATCAGAGACCTCGGACCCGCCTTCCACAAAGCACAGAGGGATACTTCATGCCATTGCAAGATGTTTCTCTCTCTTGTTGGGAGAATGGGTTGCTCATTTCCTGAAATGCTTGAATGGACTCCAAGTCTGCCAAATTGTTTAATGCCTCCGTGATAACACTGAAGAATTTGAATATTGCTTCCATAATAAAGGCTTCAAAGGAAATCTTGTAACATGCATATTACCCGAAAAAAAATCCACAGACCCTTTATTGAACCTGACATGAAATGAGCAAGTACAGTGGCTCTGATTCACGCCTCAAGCCTGTTCTACTTAAGCAGGCTCTCAAGATCCAACAAGTCATCTGGTGACTCAGAACAGAAAACAGAATGCTCTGTCCAACTTGTGTTTCTGAACCATTCATTGGGTGTAGCCCTTTACCATCCAGCCGAATCCTTTTTGCAAGACACGCAACAAAGAATTCAATGAACAAAGCAAAACAAGCCTGTAGCATTCCAGAAGGATTCCCTAATCTAGATATAAAATATGCAAGTTACAACTAATCTGGCAGATCACACACGAACACAGGGAGGATTGTGATAGACCAAAACGAGAAGCCTAATGCTGGCAAAGTGAACTGGATTCGTTACAGTTTCATCAACTATTTACACTTGATGACATCAGGACATAGAAACATTTAAAAATTGTGAGTTTGGATTAATGGGATCAGCTCAGTGGATAATCTGTTTAAATAAACTTTATGCACTATTAAGGTTATTAAGAAAATTATAGCCTAGGGGCTATATTCTGACATATTAAAGAATAGGAACTCAAAGCATTTTTATAATTATGCCCCTAACTCGTATTCACTTTTCCACTCGTCGGTATGATCATACAGGCAAACGCCGATGAGGTTTCTGAGAACTCAGGGATAAAGAGAGTTGTAAATCACGAGACAATGTCTATGCATCTTAATTTCTATAGGACTTATTTTCCCCCAGGTTAGTGGCATACAGCTCTGTATAAGTTTAAGGTACACCACACGGCTTGACATATGAACAGTGAGAATGACTTAGGTTTTGTTTGTTTATTTCGAATTTCTATAGCACTTAATTTCTTAACTTTGGAAGTTTTTGTATTTAAAGCAAATACTTCTTGAATGGCAAGTGTTAATTTGACAGTAAGAGAGGCTGCAAGAAAATGATGACCACAAAAAGAAGTTCACTCCTTTTTTCTTTTTAACTTTTCAACGTTTATTTATTTTTGAGAGACAGAGAGACAGAGCATGAGCAGGGGAGGCGCAGAGAGAGAGGGAGACACAGAATCGGAAGCAGCTCCAGGCTCCGAGCTGTCAGCACAGAGCCCGACGCGGGGCTTGAATCCACAGACTGTGAGATCATGACCTGAGCCGAAGTCGGATGCTTAACCGACTGAGCCACCCAGGTGCCCTAGAAGTTCACTTCTTTTGTTATTTCTCACACTATATGGATTCTTTTTTCTTATGTTTACTTTTTTTTTTTTTTCGAGAGAGAGGGAGACAAGTGAGGCTCGTCTGAAGCGGGGCTCGAGCTCACAAACCATGAGATCATGACCTGAGCCAAAGTCAGATCTTTAACTGACTGAGCCACTCAGGTGCCCTATATGGGTTCTTTTTTTTTTTTTTTTTTAAATTTTTAATGTTTATTTATTTTTGGGAGAGAGAGAGAGAGAGAGAGAGAGAGACATACCATGAGTGAGGGAGGGGGGAGAGAGAGGGAGACACAGAATCAGAAGCAGGCTCCAGGCTCCGAGCTGCCAGCACAGAGCCCTATGTAGGGCTCGAACTCATGAACTGCAAGGTCATGACCTGAGCCGAAGTCGGATGCTTAACTGACTGAGCCACCTAGGCGCCCCCCTATATGGGTTCTTAATTGTATATTGGGGTTTGTTAACAGCACCATTTTGAAACAATTCCACAGCCTCCACATTTTTATTTCGAAATGCTCTCTCTCTCTCTCAAAAATAAATAAACATTAAAAAAAGACATTAGCATTAATTATAGAATATCATTTAATATACAACCTATATTTGAATTTCCTCAGCTCATCCAAAAAATGTCTCACAGCTGTATTTTGCTGTTGCCGCTGTTGTTTTTCCTACTCTGGGTTCCAGCCAAGGTTTGTACCTTCCTGCGACCTTTGGTTATTCTTCAGTTCTTACTGCAGGACAGCGTCCCTGCCTTAAAAAAATATTCTACCCTGAAGGCTTTTCCCCCAAGAATCTTGAAGAACGATGCCCCACATTCTGGATTTCTCTACATGTTTCTTCCTTATTAGATTTACGCTGATCAAGTTTGGTAAATATGCTGCTGTCAAAGCAATATTTAAAGTCAAATTTTGAATTTTCTTTGCTTGATATTATGGCTTGTCCCGCATTCTGGTGTGTCAAGACTTTAAACCAGTTTGGTTTTAAAAAATTATTTTATGTAATACATAGCTTGGTCCTACTAGCAAACATAACGTGTTTCCTTAGTGTGTCTGTTTTTGTGAGGACAGATCACGTGCCTTATAGACTTTTATTTGAAACCTTCCTAATACTAAGCAAAGGGTCACTGTACATAGTTTCCCACCCTCCCTCACGCGGTGATCCCTTACGGCCATGTTTATACAGCTTCTCTGTACCCCAGTGAATCTACAGAGTTGTTGAGAGGGACATGGTCAAAATACATATCAAGTAAAGATCTACAGATAAAGGTACATGTTAGCTTTGACATTCTGAACTTAAAACATTTTCTCTTGACTATTAAAATGGCCACGGACGTGTATTTGAGTTATTGGTCTTTGCAATTAAAGCTATAGAATAAACAGAATTCCCTGTGATCTCCCCCAAATTTTCTAGAGTGATCAGTGGAGCAGGGCTGCAGCTGGGAGATTAAGCCTTCCAGGAATGAATGAATTAGTCTAAGCAGCAAGAGAACGGGAGTCTCACCTTCATCAATCTCGTCATTATCATTTTGGAGTCACACTGACCGCATTACCACAAGGTCTGTTCTTCATCTGGGTCATCAGGATCAGACTGGGACCCTAAACACAACTGAGGTTGGGGTCTCACCGTTTGTCATGTAACATTAGCTGTTCCCTTACAGAAACGAAGAATCCCAGGACCATGAGATTGAAAAGGAATTTCAAAAGGACATGGCGTATATTTCTTTCCATCAGGTAGGCTCCAACTCTCCTTTCTGGCAGCTGAAAATCTACCCTATTTGTAATAATCTTTTGCACAAGTTTTTTTTTTAGTTTGTTTTTGTTTTTTGTTTTTTGGGGGGTTTTTTCTTCACCATGGCCTTTTAGGTAAAACACTTCCCAGTGTCAGAACATCTTACATATAATGTAGATTGTTTTCTCTGTGGTAGCTTGGACGCCATCGCTGTCCTCCACTTGAACGCTTTTCTCAAGTTCAGGCTCCCGCTCCGCGCCGTAGGCAGAAGAGGCATCGTCTACTAGCATTTCCTCACGGGTCTGGTTTCCTAAACCTTTAATCATTTTTATGGTTTCCTTTTAAACTCTCTCCAAGTGTTCCGTCTCCTTTTAGATGCAATGCCTAGAATTAAATATGGTATTTGAAAGGGTAGGATTAGTACCAAATTTAGGGGGTAATCACTATCCAGTCCTTACATCCTGCACTCGAAGATTTGTTCCTTGTTTTAAAAAATGATCAGACTTTCCAACAACAGCAACAAAGATTCCAAGGAGTCACCTTGAATATTACGTTGTGATGTTTTAGAATCTTTTTTTACGTTGGTCCACTTTAGTTAAAGGGACAAAAGGCCTCAAATCCTGCCTAGTCTTATTGGGAAGAGCTCCCCAAAACTGCAGAAATAGGGTCGCCTGGGCAGCTCAGTCGGTTAAGTGTCCAACTCTTGATTTCGACTCAGGTCATGATCTCATGGTTCTTGGGATCGAGCCCTGTGTCAGGCTCTGCACTGACAGAGTGGAACCAGCTTGGGATTCTCTCTCTCCCTCTGTGTGCCTCTCCCTTGCTTGTGCACCCTCTCTCTCTCAAAAAAAAAAAATTAATTAATTAAAATGAAAGTGCAGAAGCAGATCTTAGAAAGAAGCTTAAGGATAACTCATATATATATATATTTTTTTTTTGAGAGAGAGAGAAAAGGTGCAAGTGAGTGAGACAGAGAGAGAGACAATCCCAGGAGGGGCAGAAAGAAAGAGAGAGAGAGAGAGGGAGGGAGAGGGAGGGAGGGAGAGAGAGGTGGAGCTTGTGTTTACCTGAAGCGGGGCTCATACGCACCCAATGTGGGACTCGAACTCATGAACTGTGACATCATGACCTGAGCCGAAGTCAGATGCTTCATGACTGAGCCACCCAGGCGCCCAGGATACCTCATATCTGAATCACAATGCATTTATGTCATAAGGTCTAGTTACTGTAAAATTACAAGCGCAAAGAGCCGATGCCAGTTCACGCTACCGCTCACGCTAGAGTGAACCAAACCTCGGCAGCGGCACAAGGCTCGTTCTGAAGAAGCCGCACCGAAGTCTTTCATACTCAAGAGGAAGATGATCAGAAATTAAAAATCAGAACGATGTCAATACTCGGTCAATCGTAGCCTGACAGAAAGGAAATGTCCTGGAAAATTGTGGGACCTATGGCATCGTTGCCTCACGCTTGAACTCCTGGTGGACAACGGACACCTTTCCTTGGTAAACTCAACAATATGTTAATTTTTCTTTCCGGTAATGTTAGCCAAGCTAGCATTTATTGAATGCTTACGAGGTGCCAGGCAGTAATGAGCCCTCCGCACACATTTTCTCCTTTGAGTCATATCAACTTGTGAAGGGGTATATTATTATTACAGCCTATTTATAGAGGACTCCGTGGAAGCCCAAAGGCACAAGGTTAATAAATGTCATAGTGGGGATTCCTGCCCAAGTATTTCTGACCCAGTATAACTACTATGTTATAATGCCTCGTGCATTCTAAACACCAGCAGTCTGATAGTTTACACTCATTTAAGAAAAAAAAAAGGGTAAAACTCATTCTTCTTTTATTTTTTTAATGTTTATTTATTTATTTTTGCGAGACACACAGAGAGAGAGAGAAGGTGGGGGAGGGGTGGTGGGCACCGAGAGAGAGAGGGAGACAGAGAATCCCAAGCAGGCTCCATGCTGTCAGCGTGGAGCCCGATGTGGGGCCCAAACTCACAAACCGTGAGATTGTGACCTGAGCCGAAACCAAGAGTTGGACGCTTAACCGTCTGAGTCACCCAGGTGCCCCCAATTCTTCTTTTCACGTGAAAGTCTCTGAAGGTGCACAACACTCACGTGTGAATTCAGAAGAAAGGACCAGCGTTTTCAGATGAGTTGCTGGTCCCGGGAGAACCTGAAAACCACCGCCCTCCAGCAGTTAGAATGAGACAGAACGCTCTGTGAGGACCGGGCGTAGCAGAGACCTGAACCGACTACATGTCTCCTCCCCTTTTTTCTAGGCTTGCACTTGGCTGCCTGTCCCATCTCTCTGGTGGCCTGGGGGCTGAAGTGATATTTGCCCTGCAACCGCCCTTGCACAGACCTCTGAGCTCCTCTCCAGGCTGACTGGGACCACACCAGAGTGACCTTGGACTTCAATGGCTGGAACTGCCATCAGCCTAAGTTTTCAAATGACTTCATGAAGACTGAAGCCATGTCCTGCCTTTCCTTCCCTGAAAACTGGAGCTCTTAAGTGAGCCGCAGTAAAATAAATTCTTTAAGCCACTGTATTTGGGCTCTCTCTTGTGAGGCAAATGGGCACACTCCAACTCACAAGCATCTATGGGCAGGAAGATGTCAATACCCGTCTGACATGAATGTAGCAAGTTGTAAAACAATGTTTAGAATAGGATCCATGTTGGTTTGTCAAAGTAACCAAATCCGGAGGAGTGGGCACCAAGATATTCACAGTGACTGGCTCTCTGAAGAACTACGGAGGGGTTTTTCGTTCCTACAGAGGACACATTTATAACGTTTCGTTCTAAACAATATTAAAAAAATAAGTGTGTTTCATTTGTAAAAAGAAATGGGGTCATATTGAAAAATGTTGCCTTTGGCTTCACTTTACAGGAGCCAGACGTCACCTTATTTTCTTTTTTCCTTAATTTTTTAAAATGTTTATTTATTTTTGAGAGAGAGACAGAGAGAGAGAGAGGGAGACACAGAATCGGAAGCAGCTCCAGGCTCTGAGCTGTCAGCACAGAGTCCGATGCGGGGCTCGAACCCACAAACTGTGATATCATGACCTAAGCTGAAGTCGGACGCTCAACCGACTGAGCCCCCCAGGTGCCCCCAGATGTCCCCTCTTGAGCAACGCTTTATAAGACACCGAGAGCAGAAACACAGATTTCTCCTCAGAGCAGACGGAAACTTTAAAAGAAGACAGGTATACTTTATTGTACACAATTAATATATCCTTAAAACATTATCTGTAAAACGTACCCTGATTTATCAACCTTTATTTTCGCAGTGTCATTCAACATGACATTCAAAAGACTTTTGCCAGGAAGAAACACACATCACAGGAAGACAGCAGGCTCACCTATAAATGCATCAGTTTTTGAAAGCATATGCTTTAAGGAAAATGCTATTTGTTAGTTAAAATATTCACATTCATTTTAGCTAAGTACCAACGCAAAGAGTCTGGTAGTTATTTTTACATTTAGAAAACTATTCAAGACTTGAAAGGAAAACCACCATTGATAACTCCTTTGAACTTGACAAAATGAAGTTCTGGTAACCCTCTCTCCGCAGGGTCCTAGGGCTGGTAATGCACAGATGCCGGATCGCCCGAGCTGTGCATTCTGAATTGGTGGCGCCTCTGACGTCTAAAAGTGACTTTCCTATTGTTATTTAAAAAAGAAACCAGAGATACAAAAACCCACCGTAGGCAAGAAATCAAAGTAATCCCTAAAAAAAATAACATCACTTGAATGTTAGCCTACGTATTTAATGATTTTCCTGAATTTTAATGCTGTAAGTCAGATGTTCAGTGTACACATGAGAGATTTACCCCCAAAAGAAAGGACAAAGATTTATTTGTTAAAGTAGGCAGTTAGCTAGACAGGAGCAGGGAATAAGTGCTTTCCGACTGATAAAAGGGTGGAGACCAAGTTCTAAATAGTTGGGTGCTGGGAGAGCATTTGTCTTTCTTTCTTGGGAGGATGTGTGGTTGGTGGGGTTTGGAGCCTTGGGAGGTGGTATAAAAGTGTACACCTGAGAAAAGAGGTTTAAATTTTTTTAATGTTTATTTATTTGAGAGAAAGAGAGAGGGAGCGTGAGCAGGGGGAGGGGCAGAGAGAGGGAGGGAGACACAGAATCGGAAGCAGCTCCAGGCTCTGAGCTGTCAGCACAGAGCCCGACGTGGGTCTCGATCCCACCAACTGTGAGATCATGACCTGAGCCGAAGCCTGACTGAGTCACCCAGGTGCCCCTGGAAAAGAGGCTTTAAAGAGTGATTGCTGGGATCTGTGCAGCGGATAGCTTTTAATGTTTTAAAACTTAGGCAAGGTTAAAAGCCTAGAATTCATTTTAAAAAGTAATTGTAGGGGCGCCTGGGGGGCTCAGTCGGTTAAGGGTCCAACTTTGGCTCAGGTCATGATCTCACAGTTCGTGGGTCCGAGCCCCACGTCGGGCTCTGTGCTGACAGCTCGGAGCCTGGAGCCTGTTTGAGATTCTGTGTCTCCCTCTCTCTCTGCCCCTCCTCCGCGCGCGCTCTGTCTCTGTCTGTCTCAAAAATAAATAAACTATAAAAAAATTTAAAATAAATAAGTAAATAAGAAGTAATTGTAATGTTGGCTGTTTGAAGGAAGCTTCTTTCAAAGACTCTGGGGGACCACAAAGAGTACTTCCTGCCTGTAAGGAGGCCCATGGGGGGCCTTGCTCTGACCTTTTGCAGCTGTAGCCTCTAGGTGAGGAGATGGGGCCCGAGAGACATGCTCACCCAACACCCACAACTTCTTCTAGATCATGCACCAAAGGACCCAGGACCCCCGGTTTTCTTGTCCAAATGGCCTCAGTTTGCTTTACAGGGCTTGTCCCGGACAACTTTTGTCTTTGACCTAGTTTCACATCACCATTCACATTTTGGGCCAAGACTTCAGGTACACCTGAGCTGAGAGAATACGCAGAGCATATTTTTTTTTTTTGTAGAGCATAACATTTAGAAGAATCTTCCAAGGGTTTGACTCCAAATCAAAACAGTCCTGACTTCTGGTCTCTTTTTTACGTAACGGAGTGTAAGTGGCTGAACCTCACTCAGTGTCCTCAATTATAAGACACCAATAAATAATGGGAACTAATTCATTGCACCGTTATAAGGATTAAATGAACAAAAAAATGCAAAAGTGTTTGTCACCCAGGAAGTGGATTATGTGTATATTTCAAACTTTTATTGAATTTTAGTTAGTGTAATATTATTCTATTGAATTCCATTCAATAGAACATTTTTCTAATCTACTGGGTTATTTTGAACATCCATGCGGTCTGCTGAATGAAAATCAAATTTATGTGCAATTATTTGGTATCTCTGGGACAGTTACTTCTTCTAAATTTTTTTTATTGTTGTTGCATGATTGGTTTTGTTTTTTTATTGGAGAGTTATATTAGTTTCTGCTTTGATTCCATTTATCCTGCTGACAGATGCCTATCTTTCTTACTTGGGCCTTCAAATGTAAGATAATTGTCACCCAAGCAAAATCATAAAGGACCATGTCATTTAAAAGCTCTTTTTTAAAAGCCTAAGAAAACAGCAATCATCCTTGAGGTCGAAGTAAACGGTGACAGAAGATCTGAGAAAAAGAAATGTATGTGCTTACTGAAGTGTCCGGAATGAAGAACAGTGACTGCGAGTTCTCGAGGAGGGACAAAAGACACATGGCGGCTGGCTGTGCCCACGGGAGTCCTGCAGCGGACACGCAGGGGCCAAGAATCAGAGCTCTGCGGACACTGGCTAACAGGACATTTGGATTGTGACTAGTACAGTTTGGAAAGACAGAGCGCCAGGGACTCACTTTTCCTTCTCTCCTTCTTCTTCCAAGGGGATTATTTAATAGCCTGTTTACACACATAGCACTTGCTTACTCTAATAATAGCCCGTGGGCCTGAGTCATTCTGCGTCACTGCGGTGTCATACGGAGTCCTCAGCTGTTTCCACGACCTGTGTGGTTGGCTTTCAACACTATCTGGAAACCGCTAAGAATGTGCAGGGTAATCAGTGATTTTAATTTTAACTATGCATGATGTGAGGCATCTTCTATTTATCTCCATTGACCTGTCGTTAAAACACATAGTGTAATGATGAAGGGAATTCGGGAGAAAACTTTGGTTGAACCCCTATGCAATAATATAGTAAGTACCTGCAAATGTATTTTATTTTATTTTATTTTATTTTATTTCATTTCATTTTAAGTTTATTTATTTTGAGAGAGACAGAGAGGGGCAGAGAGAGAGGGAGAGAGAGAGAGAAATGGAGCGCGCGCGAGAGAGATTGAGAATCCAAGCAGGCTCCATGCTTAGCATGACTCCAGGCTTGAACCCACAAACTGTGAGATCATGACCTGAGCTGAAGCCAAGATGAGGCTTAACCGCATGAGCCGCCCAGGCACCCCACAAATGTATTTTAAATATATTAATATAAATGTATCCTACTACTATTATTACTACACATATGATCTGTTTGCTGATATAATTGAGACGAACAGATGTATAGATTAACACTCTTATTTGAGGGGCTGCTGGGGTCCTGAGAGTGTTCAGTTTCTTGATCTGGGAGCTACTTACATGAGTGTATTCAGTTTGTGAAAATCTACTAAACCAAACACTTATGATACGTGCACTTTTCTCAATTACATTTCAATAAACAGTTTGAAACATATATTGTTTAGTTTTGTTTAAAAAAAATTTTTTTTACATTTATTTATTTTTGAGAGACAGAGACAGATAGATCATGAGCAGGGGAAGGGCAGAGAGAGAGAGGGAGACACAGAATCCGAAGCAGGCTCCAGGCTCTGAGCCGTCAGCACAGAGCCCAACGCAGGGCTCGAACTCACAAACTGTGAGATCATGACCTGAGCTGAAATCAGACGGTTAACCGACTGAGCCACCCAGGCGCCCTGTTTATTTTTTTAATGTTTGTTTATTTTTGAGAGAGAGAACGAAAGTCCATGACCACACACCAGCGGGAGAAGGGGCAGAGAGAGAGAGAGAGAGAGAGAGAATCCCAAGCTGGCTCCATGCTGTGAAAGCAGAGCCCTAGGCAGGACTGGAGCTCAAGAATGAGATCAGGACCTGAGCTGAAATCAAAAATAGGACGCTCGACCCACTGAGCCACCCAAGCGCCCTGAAAACATTAAACATTTACTGTTTAATCTCAGTTTTTTTGAGGAAAAATTGAGCAGTTGCAGCGGCGTACCATAAACACATGACAATACATTCCGAGCTGTTTCGAAGATCAAATAATGTTTGAAAATTTTACAAAGTCTGATAGACCTAAATTTGTCATATTTATACGGGGCTCTATTTTGTCTTTTTAAAATTTCTTCCCCAGGGGCTGCTTGGGTGACTCAGTCAGTTAAGTGTCAGACTCTTGACCTCGGCTCAGGTCATGATCTCAGGGTTTGTGGGTTAGAGCCCCGAATCGGGCTCTTCACTGACAGCGTGGAGCCTGCTTGGGATTCTTTCTCCCTGTGTCTCTGCCCCTCCCATGTTTGCTCTCTATATCTCTCTCAAAATAAATAAATGAATAAAATGGAATGTAATGAAATGAAATGAAATCAAATGAAATAAAATAAAGTAAAATAAAATAAAATTTCTTTCCCAAACCAAAACTAACATTTCTTATCTCACAATGATAGAGGTATAATAAATTGAATTTTAAAATAACTCCTCTGTTTGATCTTAGGTATTTTTGTTGTAAAAATTTTTAAATCAAAATTAGTATACATACTTCCTGGGGGGCAGTGTGGCAATATCTATAAAAATACTAAATGTTCATGATTTTTGATCAAGCAATTCTGCTATAAGAGTAATCCCGGAAATACACTGGGAAATCTGTGGCATTTTTGATAGTTAGTCATTGATACACTCGACTTTCAACTGGCATGTGTTTGTTGAGTATCTACTCTGTGGTAGGTGCAGGGCGGGGTTTGGGGATATATTACTGAATAAGATAGTTGTAGTACAGCTTTAATGGGGGACTCTTACAAAGTTTCTATGCCATAGATATGAGTCACACCATTCATGATTTGGTTACGCATTTAATTAAAGTAAATAAAATAAAATAAAATAAACAATGACAAAGCATTCAAATTATTTAAATCAATATATTTTTTAAAAATTTTTAATGTTTATTTATTTTTGAGAGAGACAGAGCGCGAGTGGGGGAGGGGCAGAGAGAGAAGGAGACACAGAATCGCAAGCAGCTCCAGGCTCCGAGCTGTCAGCACAGAGCCCGATGCGGGGCTCAAACCCATGAACTGTGAGATCATGACCTGAGCCGAAGTCGGACGCTTAACCGACTGAGCCACCCAGGCGCCCCTAAAGAAATATTATTTAAGGCCAAACAAAAAAGAAGTATGAGCCTCCATGAGCACATGTAAGTAAGGGATGTGGACCAGCCCGGAGAAGTGAAATAGAAAAAAACACTGGAACAACACAAAGTTCACGATACGTTAAAAGTTCAGGGGTAGGTTAACACATTACAGCAAATCTATAAATAGGATCACATATAACTGTCATAAAGAATCAGGCAGCTGAGGGGCGCCAGGGGGGCTCACTCGGTTAAGTGCCCAACTTCGGCTCAGGTCATGATCTCATGGTTCATGAGTTCAAGCCCCGCATCAGGCCCTGTGCTGACAGCTCGGAGCCTGGAGCCTGCTTCGGATTCTGTGTCTCCCTCTCTCTCTGCCCCTCCCTCGCTCACACTCTGTCTCTCTGTCTTTCAAAAAGAAATAAACATTAAAAAAATTTTTTTTAATAAAAAAAGAATTAGGCAGCTGAAAAGCATGTACATATGTCCAAGATAAATTATACACTTGAAAAACAGTTGCAAAATAGTATGGGCTGTGGTGTTCTCCTAGTTTTAAAATGAAAATAAAGTTTCCAGTTGTATATATAAAAAACATGTAATGAAATGTGAAATATGAATACGTGTGTGTGTGAATGGCTGCTTCTTCACCATAGTCTCTTACCATCTTCCTGGGCAGCAAGGTAGACATTTCCCAGCTCTCCTTGTGTGTAGGTGTGGTCAAGTGACTAAATTCTCAGAACAGAAGATGCCTTACGGTAGTGCATAGGTCCGGGTTCCTGGAGAATGGGCATACATCCTCCACTTTGTCTTCTTCTTTCCCACCGACGGGAACCTGGACTCAGTGGGGACCTGTCTATCTCTCAGTATTCAGATAATGACAATGTCATGGGGATAGCAAAGCAATGACTAGGAGCCTGGGTCCTTGAATGACCACATGGGGCAGAATTTCCCTAACAGCCTGGAATTCTTACTTTAATATAAAAAAAAAAGACTTCATTTTCTGCAGCAGTTTTATATTTATAGAAATTTTGAAAAGAAAGTACAGAGATTTCCCATAAGCCTTCCACTGCCCCCCTCAGTTTCCTCTATTATTTAAATTTTTTTTTCTAAGTTTTATTTATTTATTTGAGACAGAGAGAGAGAGAGAGAGAGAGAGTACGGGAGGGGCAGAGAGAGGGAGGCAGAGAGACTCCCAAGCAGGTTCCCCTCTGTCAGTGCAGAGCCTGATGAGGGGTTTGATCTCACGAACCATGAGATCATGACCTGAGCTGAAAGCAGGAGTCAGACGCTCAACCGACTGAGCCACCAAGACCCCCTCCTCTATTATTAACAGCATGCATTAGTGTGGTGCATTTGTGACAGTGGCTGATTATTATTAACTGATGTCCATAGGACACATTAGGGTTCGCTCTCTGCATTGTAGATTCTATGAGTTTTGACTCATAGATATAATGACATATCTCTACCATCACAGTATCATATGGAATAGCTCCATTTCCCGAAAAATGCCCTGGGTTCCACCTTGTCATCCCTCTCCCGGCCCCACCCCAATTGCTGACAGCCACTGATCTTTTCCTGTATCCATAGTTATGCTTTTCCCAAAATGTCATCTATTTGGAATCATGCAGTTTACAGTTTTTTATCATGTTGGCATTTTTAGGTGAAAGAAAAATAAGGCTCAGTGCTTTTAAAGCCACTTAGTCCCCTTGTAATTACGGCAGCCTGATCTTTAGCCTAATAAAGCTGGTATCGGCGCACAAGTTCAGAGGACTGTGTACCGCAGTGATAGAGACTTTGTCCCTGGGTGGGGTAATGGAGACTAGCATTTCAGGCTATTTATTTCTACGACAAAGATTCTCTCCTTGACTCAACTGTAATCTGGTGCTTCTAAATCCTCCACCTGACTCAGCCTCATCTTGAGCTTCTGTGTCCGCCCTTGCGGGATCCAGTTTCAGCAAGAAGCCTGCTAAATCCATTTTTAAAAAAGCCTTCACCCTTGGTACCTTATCAAATGCCTCCCCCTCCCCTCCCCCATCTTATTATCACTTGCCTTCAGCAGGAATTCTATTGAGTCTGGTGAGAATCCCCCTTCCCTCTGAGAGTTCCTCTTTTCCACCACTGACCTCCAGCCTGCTCCTTGCATATAATTCCCCGACTACCCTCGTTGGAGTAGAGTCTCCCCTACTAGAAGGCTCCCCTGTAGGAGCCGCCTCTTGAAAAAAGTGCCTTATCGTCTTCATCAAGCGTCACAAATCATTTTTTCCCTAACACGGCAATGTTTGGATCTTTAATGATTACCTGTAATTTTGTGATTGAATAAGTAATATATACACAGGTAGGTTTTTAAATTGTCTTCTTAAACTAAATTCAGAGGGATATATATATGTGTGTGTGTGTGTGTGTGTGTGTGTGTGTGTGTGTGTTTATTTTTGAGAGAGAAAGGGGAGGAGCAGAAAGAGAGGGAGACACAGAATCTGAAGGAGGCTCTAGGCTCTGAGCTGTCAGCACAGAGCCCGACGCAGAGCTCAAACCCACGAACTGTGAGATGGTGAACTGGGGTGAAGTTGGACGCTTAACCGAAGAGCCACACAGGTGCCCCAGGAATCAATATTAATATGAGTTTTTTAAATTATTTTTTTATTTGAGAGAGAGAGAGAGAGAGAGAGAGAGAATCTTAAGCAGACTCCATGCTCAGCGCAGAGCTTGATGTGGGGCTCGATCCCACAACCCTGAGATCATGACCTGAGCCAAAATCAAGAGTCGGACACTCGACTAATTGAGCCACCTGGGCGCCCCATATGAGTTTTATATATAGCGCTATTATATATTACTACAGTTGACAGGCAGTTTACACCTGAGGTCAAACCATGCAGATATGAGTCTGCCTACAGGTGCAGGTCATGGTGCAGGAAAGAGAGATAAATGATATAAAAGAGATAAATGATATAAAGATACAAGGCTGCTTGTAGAGAAACTAAACATTCAGATTAAGAGGTTAAAGTAAAACTAGAGTGGTTGGCAGGTAAACCTTCACTGACCAGAGGCAAATTAGCTTGATGAGGCCTTGACCTGGGACACAATCACACAGAGAGATTTGTTTAGACGGCTATGCAGAGAGTGATTTTATCTGGAACCTAGGCCTGAATAATCCCACGGGTGAGGCTTAGTGACAAGACGGGTGAATTTAGGCAATGGCTGTGAAATTGTTTCAAGACAGTTCAAGAAATGTCAATATTTTGCAAATACTTTGTATGTCAGGATTTTCTTACTTTATCTGAAAAGGTTTATGGCCGACTGTGCCGTTAAGGGCACCCCAAAGAGAGAGATACCTTTTATGATCGTTATTGACATTTGGTAATATTTGTTGTTTGCTTTCATGGGTCAAACACAGAACTAAGTACGTTTCATGTGTATTATCTCATATAATCCGCACAACAAATGAGGTAGATGCTAATATTAAACTCACGTCAATCCTCCCAACACCCCTATGAGGTGGTTACTATTATAAGATCCATTTCACAAATAAAGAACTTCTCAAGGACACGTACAAGGGGCCAAGCCAGTGGTTAAGCTGGGCTTGTCTGCATTCCAAACTTAAACTCTTAAATGCGTTGCATTATCTGTAAAGAAAGAGGAGGGAAAGGTCTTGAGAGCATGGCCTCAAGAAGGAAAACCCCAATCACAGAAGCATAAGGCTGATGGACCGGAGAGGCCTCTAGACCAGTCTCGTCGCCATCCAAACAGGGCAGGTGAGTCACACAAGTCTTGGTCACATGCTCAGTAGCAGAGCCGAGCGTGGAACCCGGGTTTCCAGACTTAAGGGCAGCCACTGACCATTTGCTTGTCACACCTGCAGACGTGTGTGTGGTGGCGGTGGGGAAGGGTATCTGCCAGTAGGGGACCGTGGGTAGGCCTTCCGTCGTTGGTGAAAGACACGAAGCTTCTCTGCACAAGCATAATCAATTCCTTACCCCCACCCTGCTGTCACTTCGTGGTGACACATTGGGGTGCTCTGAGCAAGAACCCCATCTGTAGAGTTATTACTGAGATGTACCCATCATGTGAAGCAGCCTTTAAAAACTGCCTAAATGTATAATCTGGACATAAAACGCTCGACTAAGAGCACGCTGTTGCCATGGTACTCGAGACAGGATTCGTGGTGCAGAAACATATTCCCAATATAGTTTTTCTAATAAAAATAGAAAGCCGAGAGAGCAGGGACTTGAAGTAGGGTGAGGGGATTGGAAAAATAAAATGTACTTTGTTGTGTTTCTTACTGTTTTCAATACATTATTTTCATTGCAGTCAGCAGGAGAGCTGCCGTCAGGGGTAGTCATTCTGGCATTTGCTTCTGTTTCGGAGGCCTGGGCTTCTGTGAGCCACAGAGAGATGCTCTTCAAAACGACTTATTGATCGGTTAGAGCAACTACTCGATCAGTACACAGGCATGAGTTGTCTCGTCAGGGGCACTGACAGACCGGCTGAGCTACAAGGACTGCACGTTTTTTAAAAAATGTTTTATTTATTTTTGAGAGAAAGAGACAGAGACAGAGCATCAGCAGGGGAGGGGCAGAGAGAAGGAGAGACACAGAATCGGAAGCAGGCTCCAGGCTCGGCACAGAGCTGTCAGCACAGAGCCTGATGTGGGGCTCGAACTCGCGAACCGTGAGATCATGACCTGAGCTGAAGTCGGACACTTAACCAACTGAGCCCCCCAGGTGCCTCTGAGCTGCAAGGACTTTAAAGTCACCTAGCCCAGAACCTTCAACACAAACGCATTCTTTCTTTCTCCTGATCTCTCTCCGCCTCTTTTTCACACACACACACACACACACACACACACACACACACAACCACACCACCTCTTTCTATGCAATATAGAGGTCCTGTGTTACACCACCAGCCAATGTGCTTTTCGAGAAGCCCTTCTAAGAATCCCTCGATGGTACCCTTCTGGGGAAGAGAACAGCAATCCCTGATCACTCCCCAGTGAACACAGACCTCCCCCCTGCTGCTTGGTGTCACAGTCCTGCATTCATTTCCCTTGGGGAGAAAAAAGGAGCAGCTGCCATTCAGAAGCCGTCTCGGCATTCACAGCTGGGCCGTGTCCTTCTGCTCTTAGACATACACACTCGCACAGAATATCAAGTTCAGACAAGATTCCTCTGAGACCAGAATAAAAGGAGACAAAGCAAGGCCACTTTGTCACCTTGGCAAAGCACAGACAAAACCAGGCCGCTGTAGGGGCACCTGCGTGGCTCAGTCAGTTAAGCGGCCGACTTCGGCTCAAGTCATGATCTCACGGTTCGTGGATTCGAGCCCCACGTCAGGCTCTGTGCTGACAGCTCAGAGCCTGGAGCCTGCTTCGGATTCTGTGTCTCCCTCTCTCTCTACCCCTCCCCCACTCATGCTCTGTTTCTATCTCAATAATAAATAAAAACATTAAAAAAAACCCAACACCCAGGCCACTGTAAGTAAAACCCACGAATACCAAACTTTCCACTCTCTTACTGAATGAGGGTCTGACGCTTCTGTATCCAATCGTAGAATTGCCCCCCGACCCCCACTTTCTGGCAGCATCCAATGTGGGGCAAACCCTGCATCCTCAGGTCCTTCTGCAAATCACCTGACCAGGTTCTTCCAACTCAGGTCCAACACCCTATCACTGAGACACCCCGTGATTCCATGTGGTACGTTCTCCTCACTGCAATGAGTCAGACACCAACTTGTTCAACTCTAAGTGTGTTCTTAATGGCCTTTGGCTGGATGGAATTGACCCCCACTGCATGGACCAAATGTTTCCATTATTTGATGTTTACTTTTTCTCCTATCTCCTCAACTACAAGTTAGGTTTCCAGAAGACAGAAGCCATGTCTATCCCGTCTTCTATTATATTCAAAATACCCGGGTTTTGTTTGGCATATGGCCTACTCTCTACTGAATAAATGGATAAATGTGGGGGAAATTGGGCCTAGCTGCATATGCCTTGGCTTCTTCACATGTGTCTTACATATCAAGGAAGCTAGCACTTAGGTAGTAATCAGCCTGTGGCTAAGAACTACTAACATACACTGGAAAATGCACATAAAAGCATCCTGTAAACTGTACTTAACTCTTATCGTCACATTAGTCTTAGAGGTAATAAAAATCTTCCTCCATAGTTTGAATTTCAACTGTTCCCAACAACTGCTGTGAAGTTGTTTGCTTACTCCTCCCTCCTCAGTCTGTTTCTTTCTAATATTTTATTGGTTTTCCCTCTGATTACAAAAGCGGCTCTTTATTTTGGTATTTGGGAACATTGAAAATTATAGACAAATGTAAAGAAGAAAATAAACCCATGTCCTGTTCTTAAAGCAGGTTTCTTTGCCCTAAATTCAAGTTTATGTGACCTCATGGTATGCAGATTAATAAGACTCAGTGCTTGAATATTAAAAAAAATCTTTTTAATGTTTATTTTTGAGAGAGAGACAGAGAGACAGAGAGACAGAGACAGAGCACGATTCGGGGAGGGGCAGAGAGAGAGGGAGACACAGAATCCGAAGCAGGCTCCAGGCTCTGAGCGGTCAGCACAGAGCCTGACGAGGGGCTCGAACTTGTGAACCTTGAGATCACGACCTGAGCCGAAGTCGGACGCTCAACCGACTGAGCCACCCAGATGCCCCCCAAATATTTAGAGATTGAAAGAGCAATGAAAATTATGCGGTACTAAGTGGTTAAGAAAGGGACTTCGAAGGTATTTAGTGAGAGGGCTCAGGAATGCCGGAAACCCTTTGCCAACGACCCAGTCACCTTTTTTGCCTGGGTGAAGGTGGGGTTTGGGTTTGCTGTTAGGATAGAGCAGTGAGACAGACAGGGGTGGAGGGCTGGAGGGAACTAGGAAGGGACTTCCTGTCTCTCCAGTCCACTTCCTATCGACTCCAGTCCAAGTCTTGAGCTCTGACTTTGTGGGCGGCTTTGTGGTTTAGGACCTCAGAGCCATGATGGGCACGTTCAGAAATGTATACATAGTTCTACCCCAGGATGTTACCATCACCACCAAAGACCCCTTTCCTACCCTCGGTTATTCCTTTTATTATCTTCTGCAGCAGACTGCAATCCTTCGAATGAGTTCATCTGACCATATGCAACTATTGGGGGAGCATTGGTTTTAACTGCGTATCTTCTTTTTTCTCTTGCAAAACCGAGCCATGTATTTATCAAATAAAAATCATCAAAAAGTTTAAAAATGTGAAGATTGCACAGATCAGTGCCGTGGTTCTGACACTAATAAACAGAAATGTTAGTTGATCCCAACAAGCAATTACGTAAGTAACATCCAGACACGTTAGCGCTCTATATGGCTATTATGGTCACTAAAATTTAGCAGTCACTCTGTATTTATGCATGACATTAACTATGTGTTAGATTGACAAAATTTGGGTTGTTAAAAAAAACTCTAGCATGTTGAAACACTCTGGTAACCATCTGCTCCATTTAATAAATCCCAGGAATCTCTATGACATCATCAGCAGCCAATCAGGGCTTTTGTTGGCATGTGGTCACTTCTCTAGATAACTGTTTCGTTCCTGCCACATGCCAGGCATGCTCTGAACACTGTTCCAAGAAAGATGAATGAAATAGGCTCTTTCTGGAGAGCTCATAGTTAATTACTGTTGATAGAGTCCGATAAAAAGAAGAGAAATTGACATTTAACTAGCTTGCATAACTTTACAGAATTATGCTTTTACTCATCTTTTAAGAATACTAAAAGTAGCTCTAAATCCTCATTATTATATTCCTGAACACCTGGTGGAAAGCACTGGTTATGTCACAAACTTCAGCAAACATCACCAATGTCTCAAGAGATCGGAATCTCTGTTCTCAGTTTTATTATGACTTGCTTGTGGTTTGTAAAACGTCCTAAGTAGGTAAAGCTTTTAGTAATCAGTTACAAAAAGGGGAGGAACATAACAAACTAGTTTGAAATTGTGAACTTCATCTGACTGAAGTGGTACTGCACGCACACCTTTAGTGAGGCAATCCCCTCTGAGTATCAGACTTGATCCCCAGAGGCTGACGCCCTTTCAGTTTCTTTTAGGGTGGTCTTGGGTGCAAAACTCCGGTTGTCGCTGGAATTAACTTAAAGTCGCTCTTTAAATGAAGATACAGTCGAAGAACTATGTAGTAAGAGCCTATTCTCTATTCCTGACAGATGTCATTATTTCATCTACTTGGGTATCCATGCAATGAACGGTCCAGCCGGCTCAACTGGAAAAACACAGCATTTATAGGGCAACTCATTCTCCTTTCAGATGCACATGATGTCAGCTGGATTCTAGAAATTTCGCTCAGAAGAAAAAAAGGATCAAAAAGATCTTCAGAATGAACGCAATCTGGACTCAGCTTCATCACAATGATCTATTCGTGAGACTAAAATGGAATTTCTGGGATGCATGGGTGGCTCTGCTGGTTAAACATCCACCTTTGGCTCAGGTCATGATCTCATGATTCATGGGTTCGAGCCCCATGTTGGGCTCTGTGCTGATGGTGCAGAGTCTGCTTGGGATTCTGTCTCTCTCCCCCTCTCTCTCCCCCTCTCCTGCATGCACATGCTCTCTCTCTCTCTCTCTCTCTAGCTCTCTCTCTCTCAAAACAAATAAGTAAATACACTTAGAAAAAAATAGATGAGATTTCCTTTTTTCCATTAAAAGACCATACCCTGAAAAAGCAACATGGCAGGCAATAGTGTTTGCCCTGGAGTGGGACTGCCTTCGGTTCAAGTCCCTGCCCTGCCACTTACTGTATATTCTGTACCTTAATTTTCTTATCAATAAACTGGTGATAAGAACAGTGGCTATCTTATACAGGGACTGGGAGGTTGAACTGAGCTCATACAGGTAAACTTTTTAAACAGTGCCCACAACATCCTAAGGATGTTGGTCATTATTATGTGGTTTCATCCAACATCCAAAAGTATTCTGTTAGAAAGACATTTCCTGGAGTGAAGATGATCAGGTAATTTCTCAGGTAGTAGTTTCAGAAGAAATAGGCTACCTCCTCAATTGTTTAAGAATTTTGTTTTTTACTAAAGATCGCTTGGTCTTTGTATATTATTGAGTAAACAGAGATCCAACAGAGAGAGCCTCTCTTCTTAGAAGGTTTTCCAATAATGCAAAAATTGCCATGTGGTTGAGCTTTGCTTCGAGTCTAGTAATTCTTCCAAAGATCAAAAAATGACTGTAGAATTTATTGGTGTACCAAGAACATTCTGCCTGTGTCTTCATTACCATACTCAGAGGGAATCCATTAAGCTAATCAATATATGCTTATGGTTGCCAAGTTGCAGAAAAAAAAAGTCCAATATTCCTAAGGTTGTAGTGAAGGGGCTACAGTTTTAGCAATGCTCCCTGACTCATGTTTTATCATTCTGAGTCATTTGTAACCGCCTCAACTCTCCCCAAAGTTAATCCTGTTCTAAGAAAATGTCCAAGTAAATGATACAGTATGGTATTTTTGAAGCTTTGACCTCACTTAAGGAGCCAGAGAGAGAGAGAGAAAATTTCCCTCTTAAAAAAAAAAAGAAGAAGAAAAGAAAAAAACACAGTCAAAACCAAACCCTTTGGAAAAAGAAAAGTTGCTCTTTCCCATGAATCATTTTGAGATTGTTCTTTTGTTTGCTATGCTTAGCTCTGGGGGAGTGTGAGGGCCTGAAATGGAAAGGAGAGATTTAAAAAAAAAATAGATTTTTAGCAATCCCAAAATGTTTAACCGGAAGCCATTTTAATGAATGACAAATCCGTACATTAGGGAGATTTATACAGTGACAGCAGAAATTTTGCAGGGCAAGCAAACCATGTAGGTCAGAAAGACTCAGGGAACAGTAAGAGCGACTGGATTATTCTTGCAGGATTATTGAAATATCCCTCTAGAGATTGCTTCGTTTAGACTGTAAGTCAAATTTTTTAAAAAATATTTATTTATTTTTGAAAGAGAGAGAGAGAGAGACGGAGTGTGAGCCGGGAAGGGGCAGAGAGAGAGGGAGCAGAATCTGAAGAAGGCTCCAGGATTGAGCTGTCCGCACAGAGCCCGACACGGGGCTCGAACCCACAGACTGTGAGATCATGACCTGAGCCCAAGTCAGACACTTAACCAACCGACTGAGCCACCCAGGCGCCCCTAGAACTCTAAATTTTAGAACAGTAATCCCTGGCACCAGAAAGAGGAGGAAGCAACATGCCAACCGAGTTTTTTGGTTTTTATGAGAAAAATAGAAAATATTTGGCTTCCTTCCCTAGGTAAAAGGGACACACATTCTATTCAAGAAAGATAACCCGTGAAAGAAATACGCCATACTTGGAGGTAGGAGGTAAGAGATTGAAAACTGAGTGTTGATAATATGCCTAGCAATCAATTCTTCTTCTTCTTTTTTTTTTAGTTTATTTATTTATTTTTAGAGAGAGAGAGAACAGGACAGGGGCAGAGAGAGGGAGAGAGAATCCCAAGCAGGATCCGCACTGTCAGTACAGAGCCTGACGCGGGGCTCAAACTCATGAACCTCCAGATCCTGACCTGAGCCCAAGTCAGACGCTCGACCAACTGAGCCACCCAGGTGCCCCACAATCAATTCTTTTTTAGCAACTTCATTGAGATATAATTCACACATCATGAGATACACTAGTTTTAAAGCCTCTATTCCATGTTTTTAAATATATTTACAGAGCTGGGCAACCATTCCCATACACTAATTTTAGAACATTTTCACCATCCTCCAAAGCAATCTTGTACCCATTACCAGTCACTGCCCACTTTCCTCATTATTCCTTCCCCCACCTCCAGGCCTAGGGAACCACTAACCAACTTTCTGTCTCTATAGATTTGTCTGTGCTCAACATTTCGCAGGAATGAGGCTCTACAAATGTGGTCATTTGTGATGACTGACTTCTTTCACTTTGCTCAACACTTTTGCAGTAACACATATCCGTACTTAATTCTCGTGTGTTGCTGATATTCTGTTGTGCTGCTCTACTGATTTATTTATTCACTCATCAATTGATTTGGTTTGTTGCCACTCTCAGGCTATTATGAATAATGCTGTTATAAACATTCATTTCCAAGTGTCTGTGTGGACACACGCTTTCAGTTTGCTTAAACAGATTCCGAGGAGCGGAATTGCTCGGTCATATCGTGACTATATTTAATCTTTTGAGGAACTGCCAAATTGTTTTTCAAAGTGGCTTCAGGGGCACCTGGGTGGCTCAGTCGGTTAAGCGTCCGACTTCGGCTCAGGTCATGATCTCACGGTTTGTGGGTTCAAGCCCCACATCGGGTTCTGTGCTGACAGCTCAGAGCCTGGAGCCTGTCTTCAGATTCTGTGTCTCCCTCTCTCTCTGACCCTCCCCTGCTCAGGCTGTCTCTCTCTGTCTTTCAAAAATAAGTAAAAACATTAAAAAAATTTTTTTAAAAAGTGGCTTCACCCCTATCTAGTCTCACCTGTAGTGTCTGAGGGTTTTAATTTCTCCACATACTTATTAACACTTGCTATGGTCTTTTTTTTTTTTTTCTGTTTTATTGCGGGGTAATTCACATTACAGTAAAATTCACCTTTTTAAAGTATACAATTCAATGGTTTTTAGCATATTCACAGTTGTCAACCATAAGCACAACCAACTTTAGAACATTTTCTCACCCAGAAAGAAACCTCACCAGTACCTGTGACTCTCCAATGCCCCCACTCCTCACCCCTGCAGTCATTCATCTACTTCCTTCTTCTATAGATTTGTTTTCCTTTTCTTCAAAGATAGTCCAGTAAAGGGGCGCTTGGGTGGCTCAGTTGGTTGAGAAACCGACTCCTGGTTCGCCTCAGGTCATGATCTCATGGTTTGTGAGTTGAGCCCTGCACTGGGCCCTGTGCTCGTGGCTGGGTGCCGGCTTGGATTCTCTCTCTCCCTCTCTGCCTCTCCCCTGCTCACATTCTCTCTCTCAAAATAGGTAAATAAACTTAAAAAAAAATTCCAATAAGAAGTTTTGTCTAATTGTGGCTTTTGACTTACGTTTCTTTTTTTTTTTTTATGTCTTTATTCCATTTTGAGAGAGAGAGACAGAGTGCAAGCGGGGGAGGGGCAGAGAGAGGGAGACACAGAATCCGAAGCAGGCTCCAGGCTCTGAGCTGTCAGCACAGAGCCCAATGCAGGGCCTGAACCCAGGGACTGTGAGATCATGACCTGAGCCGAAGTTGGACGCTCAACCGACTGAGCCACACAGGCACCCCATCGGTTTACATTTCTGTATAGAACATTGGTGTTGAACATCTT
>CM053571.1:129650355-129677873 GCA_028646485.1 Cryptoprocta ferox
GGGAGGGGCAGAGAGAGGGAGACACAGAATCCGAAGCAGGCTCCAGGCTCTGAGCTGTCAGCACAGAGCCCAATGCAGGGCCTGAACCCAGGGACTGTGAGATCATGACCTGAGCCGAAGTTGGACGCTCAACCGACTGAGCCACACAGGCACCCCATCGGTTTACATTTCTGTATAGAACATTGGTGTTGAACATCTTTTCATGTGCTCATTAACCACTGCTGTGTTTCTTTTGGAGAAATGTTTATTAAAACACTGTGCCTATTTTAAATATCGGGTTGGTTTTTTATTGTTAAGTTGTAAGAGTTCTTTATAGATTCTGGGTAAGTCTCATCACATATACGATTTGCAAATGTTTTCTTCCATCCTGTGGGTTGTCTTTTCACTTAGTAATTTCTTTCTTTTCTTTTCTTTTTTTTAGTTTTTCTTAATGTTTATTTATTTTTGAGAGAGAGAGAGAGAGAGTGTGCGCACGTGTGAGTGGGAAGGAGCAGAGAGAGGAAGACACAGAATCCAAACTAGGCTCCAAGTTCTGAGCTGTCAGCACAGAGCCCAACTCGGGGCTCCAACTCATGAACTGGGAGATCTGATCTAAGCCAAAGTCAGACACCTACTGGACTGAGCCACCCAGGTGCCTCATTATTATTTATTTCTTTAGATCACTCCTTCTTCCTAGAAACTCCACATCTTCAATCCAGTTTGAGGCTGCATTTACAGATCTGACTCTCCCCTCCTTCCTCCAACTTGAGCACCTTTACTAGCAATCTTTTCGCATTGTTTTAATGCAGACAGTCTAAAAATCCATTTCCACTTCTCTATGCCTCTTTTTCCCTAAAAACAAGTAGTTCTGGTAAATTTGCCTGTTCTACAGCTTTGGCTTCCATCAGAAAATGTGCTCTCAGATTGCAGTGTGAAAGCCAATAATCTAAAGGCGACAACACTCTTTAATCTGTAACAAGGAATTTATTTAGTTTTCTGCCTAGGAAAGGGTTCTAGATATTTGGTTTCAATTGTCTTTCCAGAAGGCTGAAGTCCTTCTCTCTGTTTCAGCTTTGATTTTGAAGTCATTATTTGAGTGCCTATAACATTGTTTTCATCAAGAATACAGAATGATGTTTACCACTCAAGAGTAGAAATACAGCCAGGTTTGTATGGCCTATATAAGTTCATTCAAAAAAGATTCTGGGGCGCCTGGGCGGCTCGGTTGGTTAAGCATCTGACTTTGGCTCAGGTCATGATCTCATGGTTTATGAGTTCAAACCCCGCGTCGGGCTTTGTGCTGACAGCTCAGAGCCTGGAGCCTGCTTGGGATTCTGTGTCTCCTTCTCTCTCTGCCCCTCTCTCACTCACCTCTGTCGTTGTCTCTCTCAAAAATAAACATAAAAAAAAGGGAGTTCTAATTAAATTTAATCCTAATTAAATATGATATAATTTTCCTAGTTATTTGAATTTATTTTAAATTTTAACACTCATCTGCCCCTATTAGTCCTAAAGGTAGATATGAATATTTGTCTCTATCCTGTGACAAGACAGATTTGATTACAGGTTCCTTAGATTAAAAAAAATACCATACAGCAAAATTAATTAAGGACACTATAATCAGGGGACTTAGGAAAGAGGTATATTAAATATAGATTATATGTTTTAAAAATATAATTCAGTCATATTCTGGTACTTTTTAATCTCAAAAACATTTACTAGAGATATGTTTAATGAAGAAAGGATGTAAAATTTATATAACAAAATGCCTATTAACCTACTACTAAAAATTAATAGTTGACAATGAAAAACATTTTTATTTTTTATTTATTAAAAAAATTTTTTAATGTTTTATTTATTTTTGAGAGAGAGAGAGAGAGGGAGAGAGAGAGGCAGTATGAGCAGGGGAGGGTCAGAGAGAGAGGGAGACACAGAATCTGAAGACAGGCTCCAGTCTCTGAGCTGTCAGCACAGAGCCCAACGCGGGGCTCGAACCCACGAACCGTGAGATCATGACCTGAGCCGAAGTTGGACGCTCGACCGACTGAGCCCCCCAGGCGCCCCATGAAAAATATTTTTAATCTCCTTTGCTCCATCGTCCTTCAAGTTCAACACTACTGAGTAAATATTGGGCACCTAGGTGGCTCAGTCACTCAGTTAAGCATCTGACTTTGCCTCAGGTCATGGTCTCACTGTTCGAGTCCTGCATCGGGTAAGCCCTGCTTCTCTCCCTCTCTCTTCCTCTCTCTCTCCCTCTCTGCCCCTCGGTCACTTGCACCCTCTCTCCCTCGCCCCCAAATTGAGTAAATATTCTTACCCCATTTTATTGGCTATGAAATGAAAACATAGGTTGCCATCTAAAATGTAAGAGGCATATTAATTTATTTACACATAGTAATTAAATATAAATACAGATTTCTCTTTTGTTTTCAGTCTTTTTAAACATATGTGAGTTTCCTCAAGGTGAAAGGGTTTATTCTTATTATGAGAGAAACACACATTCCTCTTTAAACATTGATTTATTCAACAATCACAGTGTTAATGCACAGTCTCTGGGGATGCAATAGGGAGAAGGGACCGATCATTTCCTTATGTTCACAAAGCTTGTGATCTGGGAGATGGCAAACCAGTGTGATGAGTTCCAGGCTGCTATGAAAGTGTAGACATAAGGCATCTAACCCAGACTTGCCAGGAAGAACCATCATCTAAACTGAGACCTTAAAATTGGACAAGAGTTCCCCAGGTAAAGTGTTCAAGCAAAGGGACCAGTATGTGCCAAAGCCCAGTGATTAGAGAGACAGGGTCCGGTTAGGGGACTTAATGAAGTTTCCTATGATTTGAAGGTAAAAGGGACACAGAGTATGAGTTTTGAGAGACGAGGGCTGAAAAAGAAGCCAAGAGCCCGACCACCAAACCTCCTAAACTGTGTTAAGAAAAGCAATGGGGAGGGGCGCCTGGGTGGCTCAGTCAGTTAAACGTCTGACTCTTGATTTCAGCTCAGATCATGATCTCAGCGTTCGCGGGATTGAGTCCCGCGTCGGGCTCTGCACTGACGGTGCAGAGCCTGCTTGTGGTTCTCTCTCTCTATCTGCTCCTCCCCCCACCCTCTCTCTCTCTTGAAATAAATAAACAAACTTAAACAAAAAAAAGAAAAGAAAAGCAATGAGGAGTCACACAGGATCTTGAGCAAGGGAGGGTAATAGGATGAGATTTGCAGCGGAGAGATATACTCATCATCATCATAATAAATAACAAGAATAATCATTGCTACTATTTATTGTGTTGATAACATGTCAGACACTATAATAAATGTCTTACATCAAACACTCTCTAATGTATTTTTTAAGTGCAATTACTGCAGCTGACAATAAAAGCTATATGCATTATGCTAGAATTGTCAGAAAACGGAAAGGAGAATCATTTTATTTTACTTAAATGGGGCTTGTTTCCATGATTACTAGCACAAGTGAGGCGTTATGTGGGGTGTGGACCCCAGCTTTAGAGGACGTCATTTGACAGTGTAAACAAACAGGATACTTTTCATTTTGAGAACGTAGAATTATTTGGGAAAATTGGTTAAAGTACAGAGTAGTTTTGAGTACATTTGAATTATGTTTCATTTATTTCCCTACAGTGTCGTTCTGTGTTAGCTTTATGATTGTGTGCGTGTGGGTGTGTGTATGTGTGTGTGTAGTGAGGTAAGTGGGGATTTGGTGGGAAGGCCTTGGAAGAATGTTACAAATGTATGCCTTGAATTTTGGAAATATACGTGAAGTCTTTGAGAAGACAGAAAACTATCCGCAGAATAGTATCTTTATGCTGTTGGTTTCTCAAAGGCATTGTTGAAGTGAAGACCTTTAGAAACTATCATAAAGTTACTTTGTTGGGGCGCCTGGGTGGCTCAGTTGGTTAAGCATCCCAGCTTAGCTCATGATCTCACATTCTGTGAGTTCCAGCCCCACATCGGGCTCTGTGCTGACAGCTCAGAGCCTGAAGCCTGTTTCATATTCTGTGTCTCCCTCTCTCTCTGCCCCTTCCCCGCTTGTGCTCTCTCTCTCTCTCAAAAATAATAAACATTTAAAAAAATAAAGTTTTGCAAGCCATAGGCTGGACATGCTTCCAGAAGTGACATTAAAAATATTAAATAACCAAAGGATACAGGCAGCAATTAATCCAGAAGGACTCATCACAGAGCTGGAGGATGCCTATTGGTTTCTGAGTGCTGGGATCACCAGGCGCGCTGAAAAGAGGGAGCATAAATGCTAGCGCAGCTGGGAGACCTCGGAGGTCATAGGGTGCTGGCTGTTTCCTAAGGAATATGGAACTATTTCAATATTTTATTACCAACCGGTATGATCACACCAGTAGGTATTGGCTTAATATTAGCTGTACATGTTCTTATTTTTAGTATGAATAGGAAGAGCTATATATAGATGGCAGGCTGATAGGCATCTGTATAAGCTTATGGGGGAAATGTGCTCTGAGAACACTGCATTTGAAAAAACAATCAGTAAATTTAACATTCTTCAAATAGACCTCTGTTCCAAAGAAGAATGAGTCAGAACCCCAAACAGAAGATAAACAGAGCCCAAATTTTTAAAAGTGTAACATTCATCATAATGGAGATAGATTGTGCTCAACATTGAAGGAAACTTAATGTTGGCTTTTCACTAAATAAGGACATAAAATTGTCCGAATGGACTCTCTCATCTTCAAATTTTTATTGAACTCTTAGAATACACAAGAGCACTGGGGAGCCTGCGTGGCTCAGTTGGTTAAGCGTCCTACCTCGGCTCAGGTCATGATCTCACCGCTCAGGAGTTCGAGCCCCGCGTCGGGCTCTGTGCTGACAGCTCAGTGTCTGTCTGTAGCTGCTTCAGATTCTGTGTCTTCCTCTCTCTCTGCCCCTCTTCCCGCTCATGCTCTGTCTCTTTCTCTCAAATATAAATAAACATTAAAAAAAAATTTTTTTTAAAGAATGCACAAGAGCGTTGAGAGCAAAAGTAATATTCTTTTGGGGTACCTGCCTGGTTCAGTCAGTAAAGCATGGGACTTTTGATTGCAGGGTCATGATTTCCAGCCCCATGTTGGGCGTAGAGATTACTTAAGAAAAAAAGTAGCATTCTCCTTAACAAGGACATCTTCCTGTTAAAGCACATGGCTAGTGACAGGGTAGAAATTTGAAAGCGGTGATGTCTCTGGTTTGCCACTTACCGCTGGTTGATCTCTGACAAGTTCACATGTCGGTTAGAATAGTGGTTCAATTGCTTTAATAGAGATCAAGATAACAAGGGTGTAAATAGAATATATTACTTTATTTCTCTCTCACTTAAGACTGCAAGATGGCAGACAGTCCAAGCTAATAGACAGCTTCATGTGGTCATCTGAGAACTTGGGTTTTGCAATGACATAAGGTCTTACCTGCATCGTGGAAGTTGACTCAGCACCACATCGATGTTCCTGCCTGGTGGGGATGGGGGAAATACAGGTCAGTGGAAGGTACTCTTTAAAAAGCCCTGACCTATAAGTTACATCTACTCTAGTCACATTCCACTGACTATTATTGCATCACTTGGCTGTTACTGGGGTGGAAGAGAGGGTGAGGATCGTAGTCTCCAGTTGACCAGCTATGTACCTAGCTGAAAGCACGAAGGTTCTAGGATGAAAAGGAAGAAGGAAAAAATGTATACTGGGGAACCGTTAGCAGACCCCGACTCCTTTACCTCCTCTAAGCCTCAGTTTCACCTTTGTGAAGTACAGAGAATTATATTAAATAATGAGTGTGTAGAAAACACCTAGCCTGGTGCCTGGCACATGTTAAATGTGCAACAGGAATTAGTTTCTCCCCTACCTGTCTTCATGCAATGGTAGCCCTGGTAGTGTGTGTGGGATTCATGCTTACAGAGGGCCCAGCTAGGTAACAATGCAGCCCTGGTGTGAGAGCAGTCATGTGGTGCCAACCCCTTTACATTTCTTCCTTCTGTGCCACATCCATGAAGATTGTTCACAAGTATTACTACTCATGAGTAGGCATGAGGTTTATTGGTTGACGACTTTTAGTTCACAAGATTTTTTTTAAGTTTATTTATTTATTTTGAGAGAAAGAGGCAGAGAGAGGGAGAGACAGAATCCCAACCCCAATGTGGCTTGAACTCATGAACCGTGAGATCATGACCTGAGCTGAGATCAAGAGTCAGATGCTTAACTGACTGAGCCACCCAGGTGCCACATTAGTTCACAAGTTTTACTACTAAATAGTTTCTTCCTTGAGTCCCAGGATTCCTTTGTATTTGGATGAAATGAGTTTAGTGACCTAAAGGAAGCATCTCTAGGAAATGAGAAGGATCCCTTTGGGATCTAAGCTCTGAGGAAGAATCTAGTACAAATTCTAGTGCCAGGCATTCAGCTCTTTCTCCTGCCCATTCTACTTTCCTAAATATATCCCAAGGAGCTAGGCTCCACTGGGGGCCATCATCCTTTCTCTTCTATCTAGGTCCTAGGTTCCTGAGACCCTTTCTTTACAGTTTTTTCTCTACTCTTCCCAACGGTTCCAAAATGCCAGTCTTTTTTTTAATTTTTATTTTTGAGAGAGAGAGACAGAGAGAAAGAGAGATGGGGGGGGGGGGCGGACAGAGGATCTGAAACGGGTTCTGCCCTGATGACAGAGGGCCAGATGCAGGGGCTCAAATCCATGTACTGTGAGTTCATGACATGAGCTGAAGTCGGACACTTAACCAACTGAACCACCCAGGTCCCCCTCAATATGCCAGTCTTAAGATATCTTTCATCTCTTACTCCCTAAAGGGGAAGGACTGCTCCTTTCCCAATCATATTTCCCTTATTTCTATAATATGTCATCTCCAAGATGGCTCCCAATAATCCTCACTTCATGGTATTCACTTTCCTACGTTGTCTATTTTCACACTGAGTCAGGGCTGACCCATGTGGTTCACAGATTACGATGGAGATAATGGTATGTGACATCAAGGCCCGGTCATAAAGGCCATGGGAGCTTTTGCTTTGCTCTTTTTTTGATTCCTTATCCTGGGGGGGGGGTGTGAGCCACCATACCTTGAAGACACGGAGAAGCCTTTGGGAAACACCCATGTACCAACAGCCAGCTATTTGCCACCCATGTGAGTGAGCCAGCTTGGAAAGAGATCCTCCAGTGCCAGGCAAGTCTTCTTGACCTTGCCTCCACCACTATTTGACTCTGACTTTGTGAACTACTAAGGCAAGCTATTACTGGATTTATGATATATCTATACTGTAAGAGATAATAAATGTGCATGGATGTTTTAAACTATTATGATTTGGGGTCATTAATTACACAGAAATAGACAATTAACATACTATTAATCTGTACTCTATATTTTTGGGGATAGTAATGCATTTCTTTCTCAAATCTTCCACTGTACTTGTGCATTTTCCAGGAAGAATCGTCGTGATTCTTTAGTCTGGGTGTGTAGAGCGCAAAGTAGTTCTCATGATACTGATGCAATTGCAATCAGCTGTTAACAATATTAAACTTCTTTAAAAATTATTTCTTTTTAAAATATAAGTTGGAGTGGATTCAAAGTTATCCACCGGCTGGCTCAGTTGGTAGAGCATACAACTCTTGATCTCAGGATTGTGAGTTCGAGCCCCATGTTGGGTGTAGAGATTACTTTAAAAGTAAAATAGTTGTAGGAATAAAAATTTTACTTACGTATTTTACTTCCTCATATTCTCCTTTGTTATGGGAGCATAACACTTATGAAAGTTATGTATACCATGATAATAGATAGGTAGATAGATAGATAGGACAAGAAAGACTAAGAATCCATTCTCAGAACAAATAGATTAAATTTCAGATACAAAATATACTTTCTCCTGTATTCTCTTCATCTTTCCCATCCACAGTGACAGTCATCAGTATGGACAGTATATATATCTATGATCACGAAACAGACCATGGGATGCCTAACCCAGGCATCCTGACAATGTTACAAGCATCAGTTATATAGTTGAAACAATCATGTGATATTATATCTCAATCATCAATGAAGCCAAATAATCAGCTTGGTTATGACAGTTTCATGCACAGATTCTGATTCTACAATACAGTTGCCTGTCTTGAAGATCTAAAAATCCTTTTTCGTATTATGCTGAGTGAAATAAGTCAGTCAGAGAAAGACAGGTATCATCATACATTTTCACTCATATGTGGAACTCGAGAAACTTAACAGAAGACCATGGGGGAAGGGAAGGGGAAAAAATACAAACAGAGAGGGAGGGAAGCAAATCATAAGAGACTCTTAAATACAGAGAACAAACAGGGTGGATGGGGGGGGTGGGGGAGAGGGGGAAATGGGTGATGGGCATTGAGGAGGCCACTTGTTGGGATGAGCACTGGGTATTGTATTGTAAGCGATGAACCACAGGAATCTAACCCTCAAATCTAGGGCACACTGTACACACTGTGTGTTAGCCAATTTGACAAATAAATTATATTAAAAATACAAAATAACACAAAATAAAAATCCTTTTTCTCTCCCATCTCTTTTCTTCCCGACTTTTTCATTATTCCCAAGAGATTGCTATTTCTTCTTTTGAGTTTTCTTCTGGATGCATCTTTCTAGAATTTTAATGGAATGGCAATATTGAGACCACTCAAGTGTTTAAACTTACTTGTGAAAACGTGCCTGTCTTTGCTGCTAAGATCACCTCTAATCACTTCACATGGAAGGAAATCTCTGCAATAACTACCTTGTGTCCCCCAAATCATAAACACATCCATGTAGGCTTAAGTTTCAGAGTCTGCGATCCGCTCTCCACATGCCACTGCTCGGCATCTCCTTGTCCCCAACCAGCCTTAAATTCTCCCACCTCTCCTGACTCTTCTTGTCCAGAAGAGGGTCTTGTCTCATCGCAGACTTCTGTCCTTTAGGACAGGACTAACCTCTTCTCTCCTTAGTAAAACTTTGCTGGATCAAACACAGCTATGGTATATCCCTCAGTGTTCTTAATGGTACAACACCACTTCCTCTAAGTAGCTTTGAATACATTGCATAACCTCAGGATGTTTAGCAACTCCCCCAGGAGAGTCAGAGGGGGCTGGAGCAAGCCCACAGCTTTTTAAAGGTTTATTATTTTTTAATGTATTTTGAGAGAGAGAGAGATACAGAGCAAGCAGGGGAGGGGCAGAGAGAAGAAGAGAGAGAATCCCAAGCAGGTTCCAAACCATCAGCATGGAGCCGGATGTGGGGCTCAAACTCACAAAACTGCAAGATCATGACCTGAGCCAAAGTCGAGAGCCTGAGGCTCAACCACGCAGGCACCCCGCAAGCCCACATTTTAACAGGGACTGCTCCGGGGGAGGCCTCCATCGCCCTGCCGGTGCTCACAGGGGCACCACACTTGCATAGATGACGCTGGTGACCCTGGCAGGAGATGCTTCCCCTGTGCACCTGCTTGTTCCTGTCACTCCCTTCTGAACTGAAGTCCGGGGTCTGTGGTGTGTTACATGGCCGGAGCCCAGGTCAAATTCTGGACCTCATTTCCTGGGCGCTGGGAGAAAGAATCCCGTCTTCCTGCTGGGGAGGAAGGACTCTTCCCTTACAAAAAGGACATTTCAAGAGATGCTGGGCCGCGCTAAACACGACAAATGCCCTCTGTAGTCAGTAACTCTTAAAACCATATGTGCTGTGTTTCATTCAATTTGAATAAAATTATGAGGATTAACTTATTCAGCAACGATGATTTTATTTTACTGTTTATTTAATTTATTTATTTTAAAACTACAGTTGACACACAGTGATGCAACCATGATTTTAAATAGGATCTACTCTGGGGCCCTGGGTGGCTCAGTTGGTTAAGCATCTGACTTCAGCTCAGGTCATGATCGCATGGTTCGTGGGGTCGAGCCCCACACTGGGCTCTGTGCTGACAGCTCAGAGCCTAAAGGCTGCTTTGGATTCTGTGTCTCCCTCTGTCTTTCTGTCCCTTTCCTGCTTGTGCTCCCTCTCTGTCTCTCAAAAATAAAGTTAAATAATGAATAGGATCTGCTCTTGACAAAATTGTGATGTCAACAACGTTGTCAGCCTCTCATTTAACCTCTTGGCATAGTTTTCTTCAAACCCAGACTCTTTCTTCTTACTGTTTTTCTGTGGTTCATATGAGAAACTTACTCTAACCTAATCATCATGTCATTTTTGGGGATTGTGGCCGGGTGGATGAAAGAAGGGCACCTCTTGAGGCTTATAGTTCTGTTACATATTTGGCTGTTGATTCTTTGAGCCCAGCCCAGGTATTCTTATTCAGACATTTATTTGTATTGAAATGCTCTAAGAAATAATGTTTTGGGGGAAGGCTGGGTGACTTAGTTACCTCATTTATATTGTAAGCTTTTATTCATATCGTTCCCTATGGTTTTTTATTTTAAAGTTTATGTATTTATTTTTTTAGTAACCTCTTCATCAACCTGGGGCTTGAACTCATGACCTTGGGATCAAGAGTCACATGCTCCTCCGACTGAGCCAGCGAGGCGTCCCAGAATCATTTAAGTTTAGTGTTGAAAGGAATTGTAGAGATCATTCAACCTTTATTTTATATAAGAAATAATTAATGGCCGGGGAGATGTAAAGATTTGTTCCAATCTGATCATTTAGTTTTGAAGTTGAGAGGAGAATTGAGAGCTCCTGATTCTAGCATATTCTAGCAAATTATAAGACTCATGCACCAAACATCAAGATCCTAGATTCACGGATGCGACAGAGGAATGTGCTGTAGGAAAAAATAGGGAAAAATTATGAAAATAACTCTTCCTTCAGTTATTGATATAGTGACCACACCTGCCATTTTGTCTGGGACATTGTGGGTTTATCCTCAATGACTAGAATAATTATTAAGAGGAACCCCTTTCACTCTCAAATGATAGGTTAGCTCACTTAATGAAAAATTACATTGTTCTTCAATGACTCTATCTTCTCAGCAAATGCAGTGGAGTAAAAGGGTCAGCCTATACTGTAAATACAATGATTAAGCAGAGTAAGACTAAGGCCATAATGGTTTTTAAATTCCAAGTCACAACCATTGGTGGGCCATGAAATGAATTTGGGGTTATACTCAACATTTGTTTATTTAAAAAAATTTTTTTAAATGTTTATTTATTTTTGAGAGAGAGAGAGAGAGACAGAGTACGAGTGGGGGAGGGGCAGAGAGCGAGGGAGACACAGAATCCGAAGCAGCTCCAGGCTCCAAGCTGTCAGCACAGAGCCTGACGTGGGGCTCGAACTCACAAACCATTAGATCATGACCTGAGCCGGAGTCAGATGCTTAACCCTCTGAGCCACCCAGGTGCCCCAGGGTTATAATCAAAATTTAAAAGAAGGAATCGAAGGAAAAATAAAATAGAATGCATGTATGTAGTAAAGGTAAGCATTATTTTAAGAAATTTGTTTCGGTTCTACATACATATATACATACGTACACACACAGTAATATACTTGGTCTCAGTGTAACATCTGTTTCTTATTGTACGTTGCAGTAAAAAAAAAAAAAAAAAAGGTGGGAAAGCTACTGCATAAAGAAATCCAGAACTTGAACAACTCTAAAAAAGAAGATGGAAGGCCATGACAGTCTATACCACTTTGCAGTAAGCTCCTAGGTGAACTGGCTATATCAATAAGGTCACTAAAATTCACATGCTTTGAGACACGGTAAGGAATAAATATTAAAGCTTTCACTACAATTATAGAGTCAGGGGAAGCAATAATCACTTTAAAGGGCATATTCTTTAGTTGTCTTCATATTTCAAAGTATTCACTATGAAGCAGATCACACGATGTTGACCCACCTGCTGCAAATACTATTTGACACTTACATATGCCTTTCTGTAAAGATGTCACAAGACTTGTAAAAGACTTAAGGGTAACTGATTCGTTAAAATGCTATCCGAGAAAAAGGCCATAGAAGAATATTTCTCATATGAAAGATACTGACATATCAAGTAAAACAAATAGATGACAACATAATACCTACGTGTGATCTGATTTTGGAAGACATTGTGTCTGTACCCATGTGTAACGTGTTTCAGGTTTTGCCAGCCTTGGTACTATTGACATTTTGGACCAGATAATTATTTGCTATAAGGGGCTGTCCTATACACTACAGGATATTTAGCAGGACCCTTGACCTCTGATGGTGGGTAGCGGCCTCCGTCCATCCAACTGTGAGGATCAAAAATGCCTCCAGAGATTGCCAGATCACCTGGGCTAAGAACCACTGATATAGATACAATCGACCAAGGAATAGTCTTTTTAGTGGATGGACTTTTTAGGAAAAAAGGTTTCTCTTTTGTATTTTCATAATAAGAAATCCTGTAAAACTGTGTTTACATTGAAAAAAAAAAGCATTGGTTTCACAGGAGTTTTTATAATTTTGATGATTGAGATTTTTAAGCTGGAAGATGTTCCCAGAAAATTGAGGGGTCTCAAATATAAATGTGCAGTAGCCAAGAGAGTATGATTTTTTATTTCATTTCCATTCATTCATTCAAAAATGTCTACTTATTAGCACTGTGTAAGTTTATATATGATAAAGAGACAGGCTTTAGCAATATAATCATTGGGGCGCCTGGGCGGCTCAGTGGGTTAAGTGTCGGACCTCGGCTCAGGTCATGATCTCACTGTTGGTGAGTTTAAGCCCCGTGTGAGGTTCTGTGCTGAAGCTCAGAGCCTGGAGCCCGCTTCAGATTCTGTCTCCCTCTCTGTCTGCCCTTCTCCCGCTCACGCTGTGTCTCACTCTCTCAAAAATAAACAAACATTGAAAAAAATAGAAATATAATCATTAAGTGCTATTTTCCCTGTGTCTCACAGAAAATTGGGAGTTAGGGAGAAAATTAAATGTCATTAAAGATGCTTCATAAATGCAATAATTTCCAAAACAAATCAGATTCACTGGCATTGAAAACCTCATGTGTTGGTAAACCTTCTCGTAGAGTACCTTCTAAAATGTTTGGAAGAAATTGTCCTAGGAACCCTCATTTGAAGGTGCAAATATACGTACAAAGATGCTCTCTGTGACACTGCTTGGCTAGTGACAAAATTAGAACAATCTATATGTCATTAAAAATATATTACCCCACATCCATACTTTGGAAATGTTTGGTAGACATTAAAAGAACAAGGTAGATCTATATATAGGATGTGAACAATGTTCAGTATAAACCAGTTAAGGACAAAAGTGTATTGTAGAGAAACATCCACGGTATAATCCTACTACAGAAAATGTCTACAGGCACATAGGTATGTGAAATATACAATCTATATGCTTATAAAAGTTCTCGAAATATACGCAACAAAATGTTAATAGTGCTCACCTCTGCAGTGTGAGACAGGGGAGATGGGATGGAAGGAAACGGCACTTTTATTTGTACATGTTTGCATTACTTTAATCTTTCATAACACACTTTTTACATTTTTTATGTTTGAGAGACAGAGAGAGACAGCGCGAGCAGGGGAGGGGTAGAGAGAGGGGGAGACACAGAATCCGAAGCAGCTCCAGGCTCTGAGCTGTCGGCACAGAGCCCGACGCGGGGCTCGAACCCACGAACCCTGAGATCATGACCTGAGCCGAAGCCCCCACCTATATAGAGGGGGAGAGGAGTGTGAAGGTGTTTCTTGCTCCCCACTGGTCTCTAGGCGGGGTGAGCTGTGTTACTATCATGTTCACCTGTTTACAGGTATTTAACTGTGTAAACATTCAAGACTGTGGATGTTGAAAGTGTTGACATATAGCCAGATGGCTGAGTAATGTTGGAACGACCAGTGGCCACAGATTACAGCACTTACTGCACTGGTGTGTGTGTGTGTGTGTGTGTGTGTGTGCGTGTGTGTGTGTGATGTCTTGTTTTTGCTACTTTATGTTAAGCCCTTTATATACTGGGGCTCTCTCAATCCAGCCAGCGTTTTATAGCAACATACCACAGACTGGCGGGGTAGCTTGTAAACAACAGAAATTTATTTCTCATGGGTGAGGTAATAAAAAAAAAAAAAAAAAAAGAGGGCGGAGGGTTAAACAGGGGGATGGGGCTAAACAAAATGAAATTTATTTCTCACAGTTCTGGAGGCTGGAAGTCTGAGATCAGCGTGCCAGCTCAGTCAGGTTTGGTGAGAGCCCCCTGCCAGGTCACAGACATCTCATTGTGTCCTCACACGGGGGGAGGGGCTAGGGACCCCTGGACCCTCCTCTGTGAGGCACTCATCTCATGCATGAGGGCTCCACCCTCGTGACTTAAACTCTTCCCCAAGCCCCCACCTCCTAATACCATCATCTCTGCAGCTCAGGAGGTTAGGATTTCAACGTAGGAATCTGGGGAGGGGGGGAGACACAGAATCCAAATCCTATTAGGAACCACATCTCATAGTTGCATTTCTTCCTCTCCAAGTAGCAGGCTCAGTTCTTACCAGCAGACCCGGTCATCATCTCGGTTAAGGCAGCCGGAAGCAGGTAACAGAGCACAGAACAAAATGTTTCTGGTCTAACCACTCCTTTGCTAACACCAGATCTCATGAACAGAATTCAGGGAACACCTGAGCGGTTTGGGCTCCTCCCCTTCGTGCTGGAATGATTCAAAGCTGTGTGGGAACCGATTATTCTGCTGGGGTTATGTCATTCGCACCTCCCTGTGAATAGCGGCCCTGGGTTTGCTTCTATTCTCTTAATAGTCCATTGAATCCGCAACAAAAATGCCATTGCAGGAGTAAGGACTTGAGCCATATTGTTCATCACTAGCGGAACTGCTGGACTAGGCATCAAAAGGTCTGCACATTTTCCAAGCCTACACTTAGGAAAGGATTACACATACTTCCCAGCTTTTTCCTCATTCCTCGCCCTATTTTTTTTCCTATAAAAAGCACAAAATCTACTGATTATTTGATCTAGTTATCCTAAATTAATTTAGATTTCCTGGAGTTATAAGATCTTCAGATAACGGGATTTACAATGATACTAATAAATACAATTTCAGAAGAGCTCTAAGGTTTAAATAATTGAAAGGAGCTTTCACTTCTGTCTGGAAATTTCACTTCTAGCCTGTGACATGTCAGCAGTGGTAAATGTGCTGGAGAGAGAACACTAAGGCATTTGCATGCTATGGTGCTTTTTATTTATTTGTTCACTTTAAATTGTCCGTATAATAGAACGAATAGATGTCAGCCCACACGATACTTCCCAAGATGCTTGCCTTTACTGCTTATGTTTCATTTTTTACTTGGCAATATTTAGAAAATATTTATTGAGAGCCTGCTGAGTCTCAGGCACTTTTCAGAATCTCTTCCCACAATTCACTATATATTTTAAGTTTGGTTGGTTCTGTACATGGTTAGGTGGGGACATATTCCCCTATGCTTTATGCATAGTAGTTCTCAATAACTGTTGAACCGAATGTCAAATTATTTTTTATATCATGATGATTACACAAAAAGTTTAAGAAAAAATTATGAATTCCAAGGGCTCAGCTTCTCAACTGTCTTTTTACCTGGCCCTAAACAATTTGATTTCAGGAAGTTTCAACTCCTTTCTATCATTTTAACAATTACATTTAAGCTCTTGACAATTACAATGAATTTGTCAGAAAAATCATTAAGGTATATAAAATGTGTAACGCATACTATGCTTTTGAAAAGCAGCTTTATTTAGGTGTAATTCACGTCACAAATTTCGCCCTTTTAAAACGTCCAATTCGGTGTTGTTGTTTTTAAATGTTTACTTATTTTTGAAGGAGAGAGTGAGACAGAGCACCAGCAGGGGAGGGGCAGAAAGAGAGGGAGACACAGAATCCGAAGCAGGCTCCAGGCTCTGAGCTGTCAGCACAGAGCTCGACGTGGGGCTCGAACCCAGGAGCTGTGAGATCATGACCTGAACCGAAGTTGGATGCTCAACCAACTGAGCCCCCCAGGTGCCCCTCAATTCAGTGTTTTTTAGTATATCCCCAGAGTTGGGCAACTGTCGCCGTAATCTACTTTGAAGTATTTCTAACATTCCAAGAAGAAATCCATTCCCATTGGTAGTCCCTCCCTATTCCCCCTTCTCCCTAGGTCTTGGCAACAACAAATCTATCTTCTAAACTCTGTGGGTTTGCCTATTCTGGATATTTCATATAAATGGAAGTATCTGACATGTCTGATGTCATGGCCTTTCATGTCTGGTTTCCTTCACTTAGAATGTTTTCAAGTTGTAGCATGTTATCATTCTTTTTATGGCTGAATATTATTTCATTGTGGATATACCACATTTTGTTTATCTATTCATCAGTTGATGGCTACTGGGTCCTTCGCACTTTTTGGATATTACAAATAATGCTACCATGACAAAGCTGATTTACCAGTTTTTGTACTTTACAAATTTTGGACTTTCCTTTCTTGGTTATATACTTCCGGCTGGAATAGCTGGATCATGTGGTAGTTCTAGGTGTAACCTTTTGAGGAACTGCCAAAGTGTTTTACAAAGTGTCTGTACCATTTCAAAATCCCATAAGCAATGTATAAGGGCTCTGTTTTCTTCACATTTTCTCTAACACTTGCTATTGTCTGATTCTTTTTTCCTATAGTTATCCTAATGGGTGAGAAGTATACCTCGCTGTGGGTTTTGATCTGCATTTCCCTGATGGCTAATGATTTTTTTTTCTACGTGCTTATTTGCTGTTTGAATATCTTCTTTGGAGAAATAGCTATTCAAATTACTTGGTTATTTAAAGAACTGGGTTGTCTTAATTATTGAATGCCAAGACTTCTTCATATATTCTTTATATATTTTAAAGTCTCATCAGATACATGAATTGAATCTGTCATTCTTCAGTTTCTATTTTCACTTTTTCTGTGGTGTCTTCTGATGCACAAAGATTTTAATTTTGATGACATCCAGTTTGCCTCTTTTTTCTTTCGGCATTTGCGCTTTTGGCGTCACATCTAACAAACCATTGCCTGATCCACGGGACTGAGGTTTCCTAATTTCATTTAAGGATTTAACAGTTTGAGCTCTTATATCTCATCCATTTTGAGTTAACCTTTGCATATGTTGTTGGGTTCAGCTTTATTGTTTTGTATAGCAGATATCCAACTGTCCCAGAACCGTCTGTTGAAAAGGCTATTCTTTCTCCCACTGAATTGTCTTGGCGCCCTGGCAAAGTCAATTGACCAAAAACATGCGGATTTATTTCTGGACTCTACTCTGTTCCACTGATTTCTATGTTTACCTTTACGCCAGTTCTACACGGTAGAACTTGGCAGTAACTTTTGAAATTGGGAAGCTTGCGTCCTCCAACTTTGTTCTTCTTCAAGATTGTTTTTTTTTTTATATTAGGCTCCTACAAAAATGATTATTTCATGAATGAGTAAATGGACGAATGTTTGCATTTTTAAAAGTGTTGTGTTGAGGGTGAGGAGGGTCTATACGCAATCGTAGCTGACAGATGGTGATATTTAGATATACACACCCTCAGAAGACATGCCAGGATTGGTCCTATTTTATAAAGATGCCGTTGATGGTTAGCTTTCTGCTACCTGGGCTGCTGGACAGAAACTGTTTCTCAATTTTCTGTAATTGGTAGCAGGCTGAGGGCACAGCTGGCTGGTGCTCGACAAATATTCGATTAAATGGCTTGTCCTGTTTTGTTTTAACCTATGGCTTGTCGCTACCTTTTGGTCGGCAGTTGCTAAAATTTCCCGTTTTTCCAGCCTGTGCAAAAATGTAATTTTGGTTTAGAACCTTATTTTCCTAAACTTCTGCCAATGTTCTTCGCAGCATCACAACATGCTCGAAGGATGCTTTTCCAGGATGGAAGCATTAGGAATTCTTTTCAGATGGAGGGTCCAGGAACTGGGTTTGCCCCTCTCTTTCCTTCCCTAATGTCTTTGCTATCACTTTTAGCCTCCCTAGGCGGAAATTTCCCATTCCCAAAGCTGGCAATCATTTCTGCTTTGAGTCTCCTGAAGTGTCATTTCCTCCAGGAAGGCTTTCCAGATTGAGATACAGAGTGGACACTGATTCCATAGTGAATATGCAGTCTTGCTTAGCCCACCACATCCTCCCACCAGTCCCACAAGATAAAAAGGGGGGGGGGGAAGCCTTCATGTACGTTAAAATTTTGTTTTTTTACATCTTTGTTTTTATCTGTCTGTTCCTAATTTGGTACATTGTTCCTGTGTTTGACCCCAAACCTGTGAAAAGCATTCTTGCTTTAGGATTGAAATGGAAGTTTCCTTATCTCCCTCCAGGCTCCTGTTAAGCTAGCTCTGCTAGGCACAGAATGGGTACTTAGTAAACATTGAGCTTTTTTTTTTTTTTTTTTTATTTAATTGTGTTTTCTGTTTCAGAACACCAACCAGTGAAAGGTTGAAGGCAGAGCTCAGTGTCAAGTGCTTAATACACAGAGCAACAGACACTCCCACAAGAGCAGTGATGAAATCTAAGTAATCTCTCCCTTTTCTAGTTAGCCATGGGGGCTAGGAGCGTCCACGAGGGTAGCCCACGAGCACTTTTTACTGCCTTCTGAGTGGATTTACCTAACCAACCGGTCGGCATGACCTAAGCAAAGGGCTAACTGCGGGGATCCTGACCGTCACCAACGCCGCCCCTCCGCCGCCCCGCCTACCGTGGAGACCCGGGATCCCAATTCAGGCTTCTCCGACTTTCAAACCTTGGGAACTCATTCTCCGTTGATTAATTCACTCAGTAAATATTAGCTCCAACTCCGTGCCGGCCACACTGCCAGGTCACCTTGGCAGCGGACACGACCAAGTATTTCCCTTTCACGGAATTTACATTTCAACGGAAGGCTGGGGGAGGGGGAGGGCGGCAGCGGACCCCGTAGCCCACGGCCATTCCGCCAGTTCTTAAAACGAAGGGAGAGCTCCCGGGCTCAACTTGAACGTGTCGGGCCTGTGCTTGCACGTGATCAAAGCTCAGAACTCGGCAAAAGCTGCCGCTACTCTGCAGGCAGTACGGGGTCGGTCCTAGGGGTCCTCGAGCTCTCCTTTCCAGACACGCTACAACTAACCGTCGGGCCGCACTCTTTTCCCCCTCGTACTCGGCGTCGGTTACGCACCACGACGCTGACCCTCGGTGACCAGACGCACCTATTTCCCCAGGGCCCGAGGTGGATGGGCATTTGCTATTTCGAAAGGCTGATGGAAGGGCTTGCTTTGGCCCAAGTCGTGCACGTACGCGCCAGTCGGCAGAGGCTAGGGGGTGCAGAAAAGTTGCTTTCGGTTAAGCAGGGCAGCAAGGTCCCGGCCAGGACGCCAGGCGTCACGCTGCGTTAACATCTGAATCCGCAGGACTGAATCAAAAGGACGGCAGTGGCGCCGTGACCCTGCGGAGGCCGCGCCGGTTTTAAGGAGGCGCTGCGTCTTCCGTACCGAGCCTGAAACTTCCTTCGAAACGCACGCTGTCAAGGCATCGTAGCTCCCCTGGGCCGCGCCCGTCCGGCCACAGTCCGCAGCCGCAGTGCAGAAGGGCGCAGCCCCGCACCCCGCGGCGGAGGAGGGGCGGGCGGCCAGCGCCCCCTCGCCCGCCGCGGCCGCCCCGGCGCAGCGGGCTCCCGCGCGCGCCCCCCCGCGCGTGCGCGCGCGCCCGCCCCTCACCCCAAACAGCGCCGCGGGCCACGCCCATGACGTCCGCCGAAGGGGGCGGGGCGCGGGCCGGGGGGCGGGGCGAGCCCGCGCTGTTGAATGGGGAGCCGCGACGAGCCGCGCATTCCAACCGGCACACGTGACGCGGCCGCGCGGCCTGAGGTAAACAACCGCGGCCCCGCCTCCCGGCCCCTCGGCGGGCCCGGCACTGCTCCTCGCTGTCGGGACGCGCTCCAGCGGGGCAGGCGCCTTCCTCCGAGAGTCCCCAGCGGCCGCCGCGGCCCGGAGCAGCGGCAGGCGGGCGCGGCGCCCCGGGTGTGCGGGCCGAGCGCGCCGGCCGGGGTCGAGCGCGCGTGCCTTCCCCGCCCCCACCGCGCCTTGTGGCGCAGCAGGAATTTGGCGGGGACCCGGGCGCTATTTGCGGCTCTTGACGCGCCGGCGGCCGGTGGCCCTTCGCTCATTTCTATTCTAGGGGCACTGGGTCATCGCGCCCGGCCGGCGCCCTCCCCCGGGCCCGGAGGGTGTGTCCCCCTCACCCGGGCTCGCCGCGCCTATAAGGGGCCCGAGCGGCGGGCAGGGACATGCAGCTCTACAGCAGCGTCTGCACCCACTACCCAGCCGGGGGACCGGGTCCCACGGCCGCAGCGCCCGCTCCTCCCGCCGCCGCCGCCGCCGCCGCCGCCGCCGCCCCCTTCAAGGTCTCTCTGCAGTCCGCGGGACCCGCCAGCGGCGAGCCGGAGCCCGACACCGGTGAGTGCCCGCCCGCCGCGGCCGCCGAGCCCCGAGAAGCCGCCGCCGCCGCCCCCGCCGCCAAGATGCCCGCCTTCTCCTCCTGCTTCGAGATGGTGTCCGGGGCCGCCGCCGCCCCCGCCGCCGCCGCCGCCGGCCCGCCCGGCGGGTCCTGCAAGCCGCCGCTGCCGCCGCACTACACGTCCACGGCGCAGATCACCGTGCGGGCCCTGGGCGCCGACCGCCTCCTGCTGCGCGGGCCCGAGCCCGGCGCCGCGCCGCCCGCCGCCCCGCGCGGCCGCTGCCTCCTGCTGGCCCCCGCGCCCGGCGCCCCGGTGCCGCCGCGCCGCGCCGCCTCGGCCTGGCTGCTGGAGGGGCTGCTGAGGCCCGACTGCCCCGAGCCCGGCGGCCTGGACGCGGCCCGCGACGGCCCCGAGCGCAACTTCCGACTGGGCGAGCACCGCCAGGCCCTGGCCGCCGCCAAGCCGCGCGGCCCCGCGCCGCCCCCGGGGAGCCCGGAGCGCGGCGCCGGCCCGTGGGGCGAGGAGCCCCCGGCGGAGCGGAGCCTCCGGGGCTGGGACAGGGCCGGCGACCGCGGCGACGCTCCCGCCGCGGCCGAGGCGCGGCGGCCCGAGCCGGAGGCCGAGGCGCCGGCGGCGCGCGGCGGCGAGGCCGCCCAGGGCGGCGGGGCGGAGGCGGCGGCCGCGTCCAGGGCGGACGCCAGGGACGAGAAGCTGGCCCTGTACCTGGCGGAGGTGGAGAGGCAGGACAAGTACCTGCGGCAGAGGAGTAAGTACCGATTCCACATCATTCCCGACGGCAACTGCCTGTACCGGGCCGTCAGCAAGGCGGTGTACGGGGACCAGAGCCTGCACCGGGAGCTGAGGGAACAGACGGTGCATTACATCGCCGATCACCTTGACCACTTCGGCCCCCTGATCGAGGGCGACGTGGGGGAGTTCCTCATCGCCGCCGCCCAGGACGGGGCGTGGGCCGGCTACCCGGAACTGCTGGCCATGGGGCAGATGCTGAACGTGAACATACACTTAACGACCGGCGGCAGGTTGGAGAGCCCCACCGTGTCCACCATGATCCACTACTTGGGCCCCGAGGATTCCCTGAGGCCCAGTATTTGGCTCAGTTGGCTCAGCAATGGACATTATGATGCGGTGTTCGACCACTCCTATCCCAACCCGGAGTATGACACCTGGTGCAAACAGACTCAAGTGCAGAGGAAGCGCGACGAGGAGCTTGCCAAGTCCATGGCCATATCCCTGTCCAAAATGTACATTGAACAGAATGCATGCTCTTGAAGTGTCTGGAAACCCGCGCCCTGGGAGAATTGCGTACGTAACTTGTGTGGGGAGGATTCTGAACTCCGATCAGGGTGATAGCACTTTTCAACCCCCTGGTAGACTTCCTGCAGGTGTAATGCCTTAATCACTCGGTTGAATGTTTTCTCCGCGGAGCTGAAGGTTGCTGGGCACCTAAATGACGTTTCACGATGGCTTCCGGTGGGCCTCCCGCTGTTTATCATTTGCTGTGTAACGTTGGCACTCCTTAGTTGGCAAGCTGGTTTCTCACGGTGTAAATGTGTTCCTTCCCGGTAATCTGTTTTCTATACAAATGTATTTTTGCACAACATTTTTAAGAATTGCTGTACCTTCATCCGTGACGTGCGTTCCCTTTTGACAGCTTTCCAGCGTGAATCCGGAGAAGTGCTTTCTGTGAGGCTTATTCCTTTGAACAGAGTTTGTGACTTTTAGTAGCTCTTTGATGCTGTTCACTTTGAATTTCATGATCCTTAGGTAATTATTTCAAGTGCATATTGATGCATTCGTGTTTCCAGAGGATTGGCCCATTCCATTTCGATGACGAACAGATTTGTTGTTCCGGAAATCATTATTTTTATAGAAACGGTAAACCTTTCAAAGAGAAACACTTAAGGGAAGCTTGTGGGAATTTTCTTGTAAGGGCGAGTACCAGCTCTTACTTGAGTGAAAGCCTGACGTTTGCTGATAGCACAGTGACAACTCTTCTGTACCCGGGCTGGCGTTTAGAGTGGGTTGTCTGGTGCTCTGAGCTGTTTTTGTTTATATTTATCGTTTTGTTATAAAAGCATTTTAACTTCGTGACAGCTAAGGTCAGCCTCCTGCTTTGTATAGCTTCTGGGATTCAGCTAAGAGATTTGAAAAACTAATAGCAGAAATGCCTTGAGTCCACCGTGGCGGCGGTTTTATGGCAGGAGAATACCGTCTCAATAGTTTATTCCGTTTAAACTCTCTCCGAAGGCATAATAGGACTGCCCGGTATTATGTACAAACAAAACCGTCTGTAAACAGGTCTTGTATGGTTTGCTGGGTCAAACAAACGTCCCCCAACCTGAAATCTATCTTATTTCCACTTCAACTACTTTCAGTCGTATTTATTAAGTACTGCAGTTTGTACTTTTTTTATTTTGTAACATTTTGTGATTTTTTTGTACAATGCTGTATTTGTACAATAGAGCGATTCTCAGCCGATGGAATGAATGAATAAAACGTGTAATTTTACTTTTGCCGTGTCTTTTTGGCCAAGGTGGGTTTTTTTACATTTCAAGAGTGACACTTGGAGGAGCGTTTCTTAAGCGGATGTGGCTTTTTTCCACGTGTGAAGCTGTCACGGAATTCTGAGGGAGGTGTCTTAGAGTTCTCACACGAACAGGGTAGGATAATCGTTAGTCGTTTTGAAGCATAAGTCCTGGTGAGATATAATTAAAAGGTGGAGTAACTCAGGGCATTGCTCTCGTTATTTCTAATTATGATTCCTGTCAAACTGTAGAGGCTGGCTGATAAACAGAGAAGTGCAAGTGTTGCGTTAAGCAGCACAACGCCCAAGTATCTGAGTTTTGCGTTTCACTTATTCTCGGCACAGATTTAAATACTGCAGAGAGGAACCAAAGCAGGGTCCTGATTTTTATCCAGCCTGGCATCCGGAGACCAGGGGAATCTGTTAATTTTAAAATGTGTTCTTCATCGGGTTTGGTTGACAGGTACACCTGTGTGTATATACAGTCTGGGTATTTGGTTGATTGCAGAAAACAGCTAGTTTGGATGTTGTACTTCACAGTCGAGACGGGGTATGTTTATATGTCACAGTTATAGGCACACTGGAGCCTGAGTTCATTGCTTCACCGCATTTTTGGAAGAATGCCACTGGTTATCAGGACAATTTCCTTTAAATGTTAACTAGTGATTCTTTTTTAAATGTTAACTAATCCTGCATCTCTGCTTTTTTAGGTAAGATAAGGTTTCCTTCACGGCGTCACTGATTGACTTGGGAAAAAATTATTTGAATTAGCTGGCTAAATATGGCTCTTCCCTCTCCTCTTCACTTAGACACGTATAAAATTTGGATATGCTTAAAACTTGCCCAAATGAATAGACTAGTTAGGTATAATTTCCTAAGAAGCATTCTAGAAGCCCGTTACTGTTTGGAAGAAACAGATTCTTCTGGCTTCTGTCTCGTTTTTGAATTAGAATCCCAACTCCTCACTTTGGATTCTCAAGGGTGATGGCGTTCAAACAAATGTGATGAATCCTAAGATCGTATTGGATGGCAAGATGTTTTTTTAGTTGTCTTACCTAAAAGATCTGTTTGTGTCTTTCCCATCCTCTTTCTAAGGCTTGGGGTTTTTGTTTTGTTTTGTTTTGTTTTGTTTTTTTAAAGAAGTGTATATTGTGTGTAACTCCCTTATGCTCAGTATTTGTTCTCTATTGTCCTACCAGGTTTATATATGAGTAGTGGCAGTGCTGAGTCACTGGAGACAAGCCGTTGAAGAGGTAGAAATGTGATTGACTTAATTTACTTCAGTACACAGATTTGTTAAACAATATTCCTTCACATCCTCCTTATAGCAGCTAAGAGGCTCAACACTTGATGAAGGAAATACTTGATGCTGTGAGCCAAAGTTTCTTTAGCGTTTACTCCCTTCCCCATAAAATCTGGTGGAGGAGGATAAAATCTACAAGGAAGCCCCACTGCGGTTTCGTGTCAGTTAGTATGAAAATCATATTTTTAACTTGAAAACGTTATTAAAGTGGTACATGATTAAAAGCTGATACAAATAACAATTAGTGTGATTTTAAAAAAAATCGTTTCATTTAAAAATTAAATGGCATGTTGAAATGTACTTTCAGCATTTGGGCAAAGACCTAATTCCCTGAACCTTTTGTTCATTTTCCACTTGTGCTTCTTCTGGGAGATAAGAAAATGTACTCATTTTTATATGTTTAATTGGACTAAGTAGTAAACTTACTGATAAGTGCCACAAGGCCATGTACGTACGATTTTTTTTTACATGTGATTCTTCAATTACATTTTTCTGAACTTGTAGTCAATACGATTGATATGCCAAAATTTTCATTAGGCACGAAGCCTTCTCTCAGACACCACATTCTGTACAGGAGAGGAAATGCCTTAGGATTCCTTGACCATCAAAATTGGTTAGCCTCAGCTGGGGTAAATAATCGTCATGTTGCCATGTGTTCTTCGTAATTTTTGTATTAAAAAAGAGGCTCTTGAGCTAATCTCACTGCTTTATTAAAGCTTATGTGTTTTGCCTCTTTCCCTAAAAGGTGAGAAAGTTGAACTCTAAAATTTTACCATGGTATTCAGTGTGGTCATATGGAGGAAAAGCATTAGGAATAAAAATATGTCTTAAACCTTTGGACGTCTGATAATAGGCAGGTAAAACATACTGGATAAATTCAAGTGTCTGTTTCAGATGTGTCACATTCACACCTAACAGTTGTTTGTTACATGAAATCGTTAAGTCCAGACCTTATTTGATATTCCTGGCGTGTCTGTAACCATCTCAAAGAGGCACCGAGAGTCTAGGTGGCATTGAATTCCACTGCATTCCCTAAGTGTCCTACGTGCAGTAGGCATGGACTATAAATTATGTTCCCTGTTGGATCGCCGGGCTCAAACCTAGTAACTAACACAGTAAATGCTCAGTAAGTATTTGCTGAGTGAAAATGAATTGAAGGAAAGCGTGAGCTTTGGAAAATATTTGGGGGATGTGAAATTCAATAAAAATTATTGGGAATTGCTACAATTACTGGGAATTACCACTGACGAAGTTATTCTGAGCATGTTAAAGAGTAGTGTTATAAAAAGACAGTAAAGCATTTAATGGAAAAAGTAGATTTCGAAACCCAAAGATCAGAAGTTGATGTTATCTCTGTGTCCTCTTCCAAACATCTTGAGAACCAAACTAAGACAAATTATTTAAAAATAGAACTTGCATTAATGTGAAGTGATTTTGAAAGTGTGGCCTCACCGCAGGGGCCTTGCTCAGACCTGCTTTAGGGGCTGCACGCTTCTCGAGTCCAGTCCACAGCATTTCCTAGTTCTGTTATGTTTTCTTTCTATAGCCTGGTTCGGAAGGAAATGTTGGACAGATTTCAAGCATGTTTTAGGATTGTTGTGTTCGGTAGCACCAGCTTCAGGCTTACACCATTGGTCAGCGGGGCCTGGGCAAGCAGATCTATTAGGGGGGAAAAGAATCCGTGTATTTCCTCCCGCTGTAAATTAGGTCAGTGACTATTCTATGAGTAGAGGTCAGAGAGAGAGAGTTCACTGTCATCAGATTACTAGTAGTAAAATCCTATCTAGCCTGGCTTTCACAAGTGAATTTTCTAATGGAGCAGTCTGTTTATGTATAAAATTTTAAACAAAACTGCTCTTGATAAAATTCTCTAAGAAACCATTTATGGTACACTTACTTGCCTTTGTGAAATAACAATATAGTTTAATCTTCCTCTAAGGACTGAGCGCTTGCATGGTGGCATGGGTACAGGGAAGTGAAGCCTGGCAGCTTGCTGACGTCTGACAAGTCCCTCTGTACGTTAAAGGATCTCGGAATGCTAGGACTTCTGTCTTTATGTTTTATACTTTCCTGTCTCCTCCCTCAAACCCAGACTCCCCCATCCTGATTTCCTAGGTTGAATTAAAGACACCAGTAAGCACGCTTGTCAGAATTGACTCTAAGATAATAGGAAGTGGGTTTCTAATTTGAGAATAGGATGTTCTGCTATGAGTAATGTGCTTAAGCTTTAGTTTTTGGGCAACCAGAGAGCTTTTTTTGCTTATATCCTTGTCTTTTTATTTACTTATTTATTTATTTACTTATTTATTTATTTACTTATTTATTTATTTTAGAGAGAGAGAGCAGGGGGCAGGGGTGGAATAGAAGGAGGGGGGCAGGAAGAGAATATTAGAGACAGAGCAGCAGGGAAGGGGGAGAGAAGGAGAGAGAGAATCCTAAGCAGGCTCTGCACTGTTAGTGCAGAGTCCAAAGCGGGTCTTGAACCCACAAACTGTGAGGTCACGACCTGAGCTGAAACCAAGAGTCGGATGCTTGATCAACTGAGCTACCCAGGTGCCCTGAGGGAGAGAGAATCTTAAGCAGGCTCCATGTTTAACATGGAGCCCAATGCGGGGCTCGATCTCACAACCCTGAGCTCATGACCTGAGCCAAAATCGAGTCGGATGTTCAACAGACTGAGCCACCCAGGCACGCCTGTCTTCTTTCATGCATGCTGTGGGTGGTATCCTGGAAATGCTGAATTTGTCTGATTAAGGGACCCCGGAATGAATGTAGTGCCGTATTAAAACAAAACAAGACAACTCGAGGTTAACTATCTTAGTCCTCAAAAGTACAGTCGATTTGTCGTTGCCTGGTTAATATTCTGCTTCCTCTCTGCCGTATGTAATCCTTTTTGGTGCGTACCTGCCATTGTCTTCCTTTTGCCTTTTGTATTTAGTTTTCTGGTTCAGCAAGATGTGCTAATTATGAAGTAATTCAAATATCAGTTCTGCATTGAAGGCTCCAAAGTACAGTACACATAGATAGGTCTAGTACAAATAAGACTATTGTCTTTTGCGCGGCCTCTCCCTAATACTCCTTTAATGAGTGTGCATTATGTCTGCATTGGGTAAATAAGTTAGTCTTCCTCATCCTGGCCTTCCCTTTCCTTTAAAGTATGTTTCCCTCATATTGATCAGAATGGTTGAATAGGCCCTCTGCATTAGCATGTGGACAAATAGAACTCAGGCAACGACAGTTTGAAAAAATCCCAGTGGGGTTTGTGCATTTTATATTTTCAAGCAGTTAGAGAAAACCTCCCCCCATCCCAAGAATTTTGTATTTTG